>JAHHZJ010000472.1:0-87589 GCA_021437245.1 Aegilops speltoides | reverse complement strand
CCGGATCTGTGATACTCTTGGGCCGCGGAGCTTCTTCAAGAAAAGGATCTTCTTGTTGGAAATATGCCCTAGAGGCAATAATAAAAGGATTATTATATTTCAATGTTCATGATAATTGTCTTTGTTCATGCTATAAGTGTATTATCCGAAATCGTAATACACGCAGTGAACACTTAGACCACAAATGTCCCTAGTGAGCCTCTAGTTGACTAGCTCACAGATCAATAGATAGTCATGGTTTCTCGACTATGGACATTGGATGTCGTTGATAACGGATCACATCATTAGGAGAATGATGTGATGGACAAGACCCAATCATAAGCATAGCATAAAAGATCGATAGTTCGCTTGCTAGAAGCTTTGCCAATGTCAAGTATCTCTTCCTTCACCATGAGATCGTAACTCCCGTTACCGTAGAGGAGTGCCTTTGGTGTATCAAACGTCACAACGAATCGGGTGACTATAAAGGTGCATTACTGTATCTCCGAAAGTATCTGCTGGTTGACACGGATCGAGATCGATTTGTCACTCCGTATGACGGAGAGGTATCTTCGCCCACTCGTAATGCATCATCATAATGAGCTCAATGTGACCAAGGTGTTGGCCACGGATCATGCATTACGGTACGAGTAAAGTGACTTGCTGTAACGACCGAACAAGGTATTGGGATACCGACGATCGAAGTCTCGCAAGTAACGCATCGATTGACAAAGGGAATTGCATACAGTGGTTTGATCGAATCTCGACATCGTGGTTCAACCGATGAAATCATCGAGGAGCATGTGGGAGCCAACATGGATATCCGCATCTCGCTGTTGGTTATTGCCCGAGAGTCGCCTCTGGCCATGTTCTGTCTCCAACCCGTAGGGTCTACACACTTAAGGTTCTGTGACGCTTAGGGTTTGTAGGAAGTCAAGTATGTGACGACCGAACGTTGTTCGAGTCCCGGATGAGATCCCTGACGTCACGAGGAGTTCCTAAGGGTCCGGAGGTAAAGAATAATATATAGGAAGTGGTGATTCGCCATCGGAAAGTTTCGGGTTCACTGAGAAAGCACGGACCACCTAAGGGTCCTGGGTCCACCGGTGGGGCCACCTATCCTGGAGGGCCCCATGGGCCAAAGGGGAAGGAACCAGCCCACAGGGGCTGGTGCGCCTCAGGCCCACTCCCGCGCCTAGGGTTGAAACCCTAGGCGGGGGCCCCACCGGCTTGGGGGCACTCCACCCCTGGCCGCCCTTGGAGATTGGATCTCAGGCCGCCACCTCCTGGGGCCTATATAAAGGGGGAGGGAGGGGGCTGCTGTACCAACTCCCAAGGCGCAGCCCTCCTCCCCAACACATCTCCTCCTCCGTAAGAGCTCGGCGGCCCTGCCTGAGATCGCTTCTCCACCATCACCACGCCGCTCGGCCGCCGTGGAGCTGTCTTCCTCAACCTCCTTCCCTTGCTGGATCAAGAAGGAGGAGACGCCGCCGTCTCCGCACGTGTGTGAACGCGGAGGTGCTATCCGCTCAGACTTGGCATCGGTGATCCAATCACGCTCGAGTACGACTCCATCATCACCTTGCAAGCTTCCGCACGCGATCTACAAGTGGTATGTAGATGCAATCTCTCCCGCTACTCGTTGCTTAGATGAACTCATAGATGGATCTTGGTGAAGCCGTGGAAAAATTTTAATTTTCTGCAACGCTCCCAACAAAGGGCATCATGAGCTAGGTCTATGCGTAGTTCTCTAATGCACGAGTAGAACACAATTTGTTGTGGGCGCTGATCTTGTCATCTTACTTGCCTCTACTAGTCTTTTTCTTGCTCAACGGTATTGTGGGATGAAGCGCCCGACCAACCTTACACGACGCTTACGTGAGACCGGTTCCACCGATCGACATGCACTAGTTGCATAAGGTGGTCAAGGTGTCCGCCTCTCCCACTTTAGTTGGAGCGAATCGATGAACAGGCCCTTATGAAGGGTAAATAGAAGTTGACAAAATCACGCTGTGGTGATTCGTAGGTAAGAAAACGTTTGCTAGAACCCAATCGCAGCTACGAAAAGATGCAAACAACAATTAGAGGACGCCTAACTTGTTTTTGCAGCGATTGATCATGTGATGATATGGCCGTAAGTTGTGATGAATGATGAATTGTGATGTATGAGATCATGTTCTTGTAATAGGATTCACGACTTGCATGTCGATGAGTATGACAACCGCAGAGCCATAGGAGTTGTCTTTATTTTTTGTATGACCTGCGTGTCATTGAAGAACGCCATGTAAACTACTTTACTTCATTGCTAAACGCTTAGTCATAGAAGTAGAAGTAGTCGCTGGCGGACAACTTCATGAAGACACGATGATGGAGATCATGATGATGGAGATCATGGTGTCAAGCCGGTGACAAGATGATCATGGAGCCCCAAGATGGAGATCAATGGAGCTTGATGATATTGGCCATATCATGTCACAACTATATAATTGCATGTGATGTTTATTATGTTTATGCATCTTGTTTACTTAGGACGACGGTAGTAAATAAGATGATCCTTACAAAATTTCAAGAAGTGTTCTCCCTAACTGCGCACCGCTGCACAGTTCGTCGCTTCTAAGCACCACGTGATGATCGGTGTGATGGATCCTTACGCTCACATACAACGGTGTAAGACAGTTTTACACAGCGAAAACACTTAGGGTTAACTTGACGAGCCTAGCATGTGCGCATATGGCCTCGAACACGGAGACCGAAGGTCGAACACGAGTCGTATGGAAGATACGATCAACATGAAGATGTTCACCGACGATGACTAGTCCGTCTCACGTGATGATCGGACACGGGCTAGTCGACTCGGATCGTGTAACACTTAGATGACTAGAGGGATGTCTAATCTAAGTGGGAGTTCATAATTTTGATTAAGAACTTTATTATCATGAACTTAGTCTAAAAACCTTTGCAAATATGTCTTGTAGATCAATGGCCAACGCTAATGTCAACATGAACTTCAACGCGTTCCTAGAGAAAACCAAGCTGAAAGATGATGGCAGAACTATACGGATCGGGTCCTAACCCGAGGATCATCCTCATAGCTGCCAGAAGCAATATGTCCTAGAAGGACCGCTAGGTGCCGCCCTGTCTGCAGAACCAAGACGTTATGAACGCTTGGCAAACTCGTGCCGATGATTACTCCCTCGCTCAAGGCGGCATGCTCTACAGCTTAGAACCGGGCTCCAAAAGCGCTTTTGAGCATCACGGAGCATATGAGATGTTCAAGAGCTGAAACTAGTTTTCCAAGCTCATGCCCGGTCGAGAGATATGATGTCTCCGACAAGTTCTACAGCTTGTAAGATGGAGGAGAACAGTTCGCTGCTGAACACATCCTCAAGATGTCCGGGTTGCACGACGATGACCCAATTGAACATTAACCTCCCTGATGAGGCGGTCATCGACAGAATCCTCCAATCCTTCCCACCAAGCTACAAGAGCTTTGTGATGAACTACAACATGCAGGGATGGTAAAGACCATTCCTCAAGTGTTCTCGATGCTCAAGTCAGCAGAGGCTGAAATCAAGAAAGAACATCAAGTGTTGATGGTCAATAAGACCACTAAGTTCAAGAAGGGCAAGGGTAAGAAGAACTTCAAGAAGGACGGCAAAGATGTTGCCGCTACCGAAGCCTCGCTGTCGAAGAAGTCAAAGAATGGACCCAAGCCCGAGATCGAGTGCTTTATTGCAAGGGAAGGGCACCGAAGCGGAACTGCCCCAAATACTTAGCGGATAAGAAGGCCGCAACACCAAAGGTATATTTGATATACATGTAATTGATGTGTACCTTACCAAGACTGTGAGTAACTCCCCGGTATTTGATACCGTGCCGCTGTTCACATATGTAACTCACAAGCAGAGCTGCGGAATAAACGGAGATCGGCGAAGGACGAGGTGACGACGCGCTGGCCGAATGGTTCCGTGGTCGATGTGATCGACGCCGCACGCTGCTCTACATTTACCTACGGGATTAGTTTTAAACCTCAATAATTGTTATTTAGTGCCAAGTTTGAGCATGAACATTGTATCCGGATCTCGTTTAATACGAGATGGCTACTCATTTAAGTCCGAGAATAATGGTTGTTCGATTTATATGAGAGATATGTTTTATGGTCATGCTCAAATGGTCAATGGTTTATTCTTGATGAATCTCGAGCGTAATATTACACATGTTCATAGTGTGGATGCCAAAAGATGTAAAGTTGATAACGATAGTCCCACATACTTGTGGCATCGCCGCCTTTGGTCACATTGGTGTCAAGCACATGAAGAAGCTCCATGTCGATGGACTTTAGAGTCTCTTGATTATGAATCGCTTGACACATGCTAACCTTGCCTCTTAGGCAAATGACCAAGACTCCGCTTCTCCGAACAATGGAGCGAGCAACCAACTTGTTGGAAATCATACATACCGATGTGCGCGTCCAATGAGCGTTGAGGCTCATGGAGGATATCGTTATGTTCTCACTCACCGATGACTTGAGTAGATATGGGTATGTCTACTTAATGAAACACAAGTCCGAGACCTTGAAAAGTTCAAGGAATTTCAGAGTGAGGTAGAGAATCAACATGATCGTGAAGATAAAGTTCCTACGATCGATCGTGGGGGAGAATACTTAAGTCACGAATTTTGTACACACTTAAGAAAATGTGGAATCGTTTACAACTCACGCCACCGAACACCTCAAATAAACGGTGTGTCCGAACGTCGAATCGCACTCTATTGGATATGGTGCGGTCTATGATGTCTCTACCGATTTACCGCTATCATTTTGGGGATACGCCTAGAGACAGCTACATTCACTTTAAATAGGGCACCTTCTAAACCGCTGAGACGACACCGTATGAATTATGGTTTGGGAAGAAACCTAAGTCGTCGCTTCTAAAAGTTTGGGGATGCGATGCTTATGTCAAGAAACTTCAACCTAAAAGCTCGAACCCAAGTCGAAAAATGCGATTCATAGGATACCCTAAGGAAACCGTCGGGTATACCTTCTACTTAAGATCCAAGGCAAGATCTTTGTTGCTAAGAACGGATGCTTTCGAGAAAGAGTTTCTCTCGAAAGAAGTAAGTGGAGGAAAGTAGAACTCGGCGAAGTACTACCTATCGAACGGGAAAGTGGTGCAATAGCAGAAACCGCCTCGTGATGCCCACACCAATCAAGAGGAAAACAATGATGATGATCAAGGTACTTCGGATCAAGTTACATCAACTTCAAGGTCCACGAGGACACGCTCCGCACTGCAGTGGTACGGCAACCCCTGTTATGGAAATCATGTTGCTAGACAACAATGAACCTTCGAACTATGAAGAAGCGATGGCGGCCCGATTCCAACAAATGGCTTGAGGCCATGAACCGAGATAGAATCCATGTATGAAAACAAAGTATGGACTTTGACAGACTTGCCCGATGATCGGCGAGCGATAGAAAATAAATGGATTTTTAAGAAGAAGACGGACGCGATGGTAATGTTACCATCTATATAGCTCGACTTGTCGCTAAGGGTTATCGACAAGTTCAAGGGATTGACTACGACGAGACATTCTCTCCCGTAGCGGCTTAAGTCCGTCCAATCATGTTAGCAATTGCCGTGATACTATGATTATGAGATATGGTAGATGGACGCCAAAACGGCATTCCTTAATGGACATCTTAAGGAAGAGCTGTATATGATGCAGCCGAAAGGTTTTGTCGATCCTCGTAACGCTAACAAAGTATGCAAGCTCCAATGATCCATTTATGGACTGCAAGCATCTCGAGTTAGAACATTCGCTGATGAGATGATCAAAGCGTTTAGTTTATGCACTTATGGAGAAGCCTCATACATAAGAAAGTGAGTGGAGCTCAGAGCATTTCTCCTATTATATGTAGATGACATACTCTTGATGGGAAATGATACGAAACTCCTCGACAGCATTAAGGCCTACTTGAACAAGTGTTTTTCAATGAAGGACCTTGGAGAAGTTGTTATATATTAGGCATCAAGATCTATAGAGATAGATCGAGACGCCTCATAGGTCTTTCACAAAGCACATACCTTGATAAGATTTTGAAGAGGTTCAAATGGATCAATCCAAGAAAGGGTTCTTGCCTATGTTACAAGGTGTGAGATTGAGCTCGCCTACCACCGACCACGGCAAAAGATAAAGAAGAGATGAGTGTCATCCCTATGCTTCAGCCATAGGATCTATTATGTATGCTATGCCGTGTACTGCACTGATGTAAACCTTGCCGTAAGTTTGGTTGCAAGATACCAAAGTAACCCCGCAAGGAACACGGACAGCGGTCAAGAATATCCCGGCACCAAAAGGACAAAGGACATGTTTCGCTTATGGAGGAGACGAAGAGCTCGTCAGAAGGGTTACGCCGACGCTTAGCTTCGACTCAGATCCGATGACTCTAAGTCACAAACCGGATACGCGTATATGTTGAATGGTGGAGCAAGAGTGGTGCACCGCAAGCGAAAGGCCGTATGGATCTACGTGAAGCGGAGTACATGGCAGCCTCGGAGGCAGCGATGAAGCGATTTGGGTGAAGGAGTTCATCACCGACCTAGGAGTCATACCCAATGCGTCGGGCCGATCAAACTCTTCTCGTGATAACACCGAGCTATCGCTTCTTGCCAAGGAGCCTGTGTTTCACAAGAAGACCAGCACATCAAGCGCCGCTTCAACTCCATCCGTGAAAATGTTCAAGATGGAGACATAGAGATTTGCAAAGTGCACACGGATCCAATGTCGCAGATCCGCTGACTAAACCTTCTCAAGGCAAAACATGATCAACACCGTAACTCTATGGGTGTTCGATTCATCACAATGTAACTAGATTGGTGACTCTAGTGCAAGTGGAGATCATTGGAAATATGCCCTAGAGGCAATAATAAAAGTATTATTATATTTCAATGTTCATGATAATTGTCTTTGTTCATGCTATAACCAGATTATCCGGAAATCGAATACACGGTGAACACTTAGACCACAAATGTCCCTAGTGAGCCTCTAGTCGACTAGCTCACAGATCAATAGATAGTCATGGTTTCTCGACTATGGACATTGGATGTCGTTGATAACGGATCACATCATTAGGAGAATGATGTGATGGACAAGACCCAATCATAAGCATAGCATAAAAGATCGATAGTTCGCTTGCTAGAAGCTTTGCCAATGTCAAGTATCTCTTCCTTCACCATGAGATCGTAACTCCTGCCACCGAGGAGTGCCTTGGTGTATCAAACGTCACAACGTGAATCGGGTGACTATAAAGGTGCATTATGTATCTCCGAAAGTATCTCATGGGTTGACACGGATCGAGATCGATTTGTCACTCCGTATGACGGAGAGGTATCTCGGCCCACTCGGTAATGCATCATCATAATGAGCTCAATGTGACCAAGGTGTTGGCCACGGATCATGCATTACGGTATTGAGTAAAGTGACTTGCCGTAACGAGACCGAACAAGGTATTGGGATACCGACGATCGAAGTCTCGCAAGTAACGCATCGATTGACAAAGGGAATTGCATATGTGGTTTGATCAATCTCGACATCGTGGTTCAACCGATGAAATCATCGAGGAGCATGTGGGAGCCAACATGGGTATCCGCACTTCGCTGTTGGTTATTGCCCGAGAGTCGCCTTGGCCATGTTCACAGGTTCCCGAACCCGTAGGGTCTACACACTTAAGGTTCGTGACGCTTAGGGTTTGTAGGAAGTCAAGTATGTGACTACCGAATGTTGTTCGAGTCCCGATGAGATCCCGGACGTCACGAGGAGTTCCGAAGGGTCCGGAGGTAAAGAATAATATATAGGAAGTGGTGATTCGCCATCGGAAAGTTTCTGGTTCACTGCAGAAGTACCGACCACCGGAAGGGTCCTGGGTCCACCGGTGGGGCCACCTATCCTGAGGGCCCCATGGGCCAAAGGGGAGGGAACCAGCCCATAGGGGCTGGTGCGCCTCAGGCCCACCTCGCGCCTAGGGTTGAAACCCTAGGGGGGGGCGCCCCACCGGCTTGGGGGCACTCCACCCTTGGCCGCCCCTGGAGATTGGATCTCAGGCCGCCACCTCCCTGGGGCCTATAAAGGGGGAGGAGGGGGCTGCTGTACCAACTCCCAAGGCGCAGCCCTCCTCCCCAACACATCTCCTCCTCCGTAAGAGCTCGGCGGCCCTCGCTCGAGTATCGCTTCCACCATCACCACGCCTGTCAGGCCGCCGGAGTTGTCTTCCTCAACCTCTCCTTCCCCTTGCTGGATCAAGAAGGAGGAGACGCCGCCGTCCCGCACGCAGTGTTGAACGCGGAGGTGCTGTCCGCTCAGCACTTGGCATCGGGTGATCTCAATCACGCTCGAGCACGACTCCATCATCACCTTGCAAGCTTCGCACGCGATCTACAAGTGGTATGTAGATGCAATCTCTCTCCGCTACTCGCTGTTTAGATGAACTCATAGATGGATCTTGGTGAAGCCAGAGAAAATTTTTAATTTTCGCAACGCTCTCAACACTTCTTTAATCGATGGAGCATGGATATGTTCCAAGAACACATCACCGGGAATGGCTTCTCTTGGAACCCATTCACGCCAAATTATCACCGCTTGATTCTTCAATGGGTATATGGTGGATCTCTAACCCTTCAATTTCTTTTCAAGCTTCCTCACCGCATTGCAAGATTCAAATATGGTCTGGCTTTAACGCCCCACCTTCATCACCGATTGATTTGACGATCAAATCTGAGCTGCTTATAAACCATAAGGCGACGGACGCCGAAAGTGAAATGGCCATGCGCAACCCATATAAAAGTGCTTCATATTCGCTTCATTATCAAGGAATCAAAGTGGATCCGAGCACATATCCGAGCTTATCTCCTCGGGGAAACCAAACTACCCCGCAACCGAACCATTTAGCATCTTAGAGCCATCAAAGAACATGGTCCAATGCTCCGAGTGAACTTGAGTCGGCATCAGAGTTGCTCAATCCACTCTAAGAAGGAAATCGCTATCGCTGGGACTTAATGACTTTCTTTTGCCTCAAACTTGATATCAAGGAAGGAGTTCAATCGCCCATTTTGCCACTCACCCGCTTGCATCTCTCACAGCAAAATTCTAAAGTGGGCGTCACGACGAAATCGTAATGGAATGATCGAGAAATAATGAGCAACCTTCTTTGTGGTCATGTAGATCCCATACACAAGCTTCGATAATGAGGATATCTTTGCTTCGATGGAGTCAAAACTTCGTAAAGATAATACATCGGGCGCCGAACTTTGAAGGTTTTCCTTCTTCTTCCCGCCGATCAGAAGCAATCAGATCGACGACTTGTCCTGCGGGCTGCAATGTAAAGCAACAGAGGCTCTTTTGCTGATTGGAGCAGCAAGCACCTACCGGGTGGAGAGCAGAGCTTTAGCTCTCTAAACGCCAGATCACTTCGAGTCCACTCAACTTGTTCGCTTTCATCACGGTAAAGAGGCAATGCCTTTTCACCGAGGCGAGAGATGAAACGACTTAACGCGGCCAAGCATCCAGTAAGCTTCTGGACATCATGCACACGCACAGGGCGTTTCATTTGGAGTATGGTGCCAACTTTTTCTTGGTTAGCATCGATTCCTCGCTCAAACGAAAACCGAGTAACTTTCCACCAGAACTCCTAATGTGCACTTTGATGGATTGCTTGATATCATACCTCCGGAGATTGGCAAATGTTTCAGCGAGGTCACCAACAGGTCGGAACCTTTCGTGACTTGACTACGATATCACCCATGTACACTTCCACATTCCGACCGATTTGAGTGAGTAAACACTTTTGAATCATCCTCATGAACGTGGGTTCCGCATTCTTGAGACCGAATGGCATGGTGACATAGCAAAAGCACCAATGGAGTGATGAAAGCTGTTTTGATCTCATCGGGTCCATACAGACGGACCTCGATGGTACCCGGAATAGACGCCTAGAAAGACAATCTTCACATCCCGCAATGAAGTCGACAATTTGGTCGATGCGAGTGAGAGGAATGATCTTTCGGCAGGCCCGATTGATATATTAGAAATCAATGCACATGCGGCGACTTGTCCTTCTTGGGGACCATGACGATATTGGCGAGCCACTGGAGTGGTATATCTCTGATAAACTCGCTGCTAGGAGTCGAGCCACCTCTCGCCAATGGCTTTTCTTCCGGACGGCGGACCTTCAAGATGTTCTTGGACAGGTTTTGCTTTTGAGTCGATCTAAGGCGATGCTCAGCCAGCCCTCTGAACACTCGCATGTCGCCAGCTTCCATGCAAAGATGTCCCGCCTCACGGAGGAACCGGATGAGCGCTTCTTCCTATTTAGAGTCGAAAGTGTTGTGGAAATATGAGTCGAGCTGCGCTGGAGTCGGTCGGGTGAATGTGAACGAAGCGCCTCACTAGACGATCAAACGCTGATTCCGCTGCAGTTTTTGGCCCGCAACAAATCACCGGATTCGCATTTTCTTGTACCTCTAGCTCTACCATCGTTATCCGAATCGCATCTTCGAGCCTTCCGAAAACACTCTTCTACCTTCTTCCGATTGCCGCGATAGTGATCACGCCTTTTGGGCCGGCATCTTCATTGAGGTACACGTAACATGGTCGAGCCATGAACCGTATAAGCTGGTTTCCCAAAATAGCGCGGTAAGCGTCAATCCACGACTTCAAATGTCAATCTCTTTATGAAATGCTTCGAGTCGCCAACACCACGCCTAGAGCTATTTGGCCGAAAGTGACTCAGCCTTTCTTTCCGTATAACTCCATGAAAACTCATGTTGTCGGGCGCTGAGTCCGGACATCGGAATGCCCATTCCTTTTAGCGCCTCCGCATATACAATATGTTCACCCACTACGACCATCCATCAAGACCTTCGTTAGTCGAAAGTGCCTTCACTTAACGGGTCGACCACCAAAGCTTGCTCCCTGTGGTGGCTATATGAGCTCGGATGATCGATCGGGTCGAATGTAATGGGAGTTTGAGACCATCTCAGATAACTTGGTGTTGCCGGCACTCATATTTACCTCACGGTTGATAACTTTCAATCGATTTTTGCTTCTACATCAAGAAAATCATCAGTGGTGGAATTGACATGAGGATATCCTCCATCATCGCTCCTCCTTGTCCTCAAATTTCTTTATCCGACTCTCTTTCCTTGTCCTTGGGTTGTTTTCCTTGAAACCGCCGATTAAGAGCCGCCATCGGCGAAAGTGGTATGTTTCGGTAGATGAAGTTACCTCTTCGCCTTTCTTCGTGTGGATGTGACACGGCAAATCCATCACGCCATTTCCTTCCTTATCTTTCACCTTCTTGGGGTTCCAAGATCCTCCGCTTCCCTTTGAATTTGCCCCGAAGTCACGCCAGAGCTCTCCCCAGAGCAGCTGGCTCGGCTTCCGCTTCGCTTCGACTAGAGTTTTCTCTCGACTAACTCGGTTTGTACTTGCCACCGGAGCCTCGTCCTCTTCTTCACCATTGGCATATTTGGTGGCAATTCCATCATTCGACTCAGTGGTCATATACCCGGTTCGACCAAACTTCAGACTTAACTCTCGTTTTGACACCATCCTTGAAGGCACAGATCGCTTGATGATCGTATACATTCTCCACGTAGATGATGCAAAGTGATCCATCTCCGATGTAATCTCCGGTTTCATTCTAACTTTTGCACGCAGATTTGCAGCTCTGCTAATCCGCTGGTCGCTTGCAAGTTCCTCAATCGTCTCGACGAACACTCTGGAAAGATCTTCCCAAGTGTAAATGCTGCTAGGAGCTAACTGATTCAACCACGCCTGGTCAACCCTCCAACATGAGTGGTAAATGCTTCATACCCACCTCATCATTTCACGCTAATCAGACGCCACTCGGTAGTCTTCAAGCCAAGTTTCGTGCTTGACTCACCGGTGAACTTACTTACCCTACCGCCAACCTCGGGTTGGGGGTATCATCATGACTGATAGCTCGCTAAAACATTCGACCTCAACATGGACTCGGCTGCTAGTGGGCGATCTCGCTATGGCCAATCGGGAGTCCTCGACTAGGGGTGTCCGGACAGCCGATTATCATCGTCTCACGGACTCCAAGACTACGAAGATACAAGATTGAAGACTCCGCCCCGTCCGACATGGGACTTTCCTTGGCGTGGAAGGCAAGCTTGGCAAAGACGGATATGTAGATCTCCTACCATTGTAACCGACTGTAATTCCTAGCCTCCTCCGTGTCTATATAAACCGGAGGGCTTTAGTCCATAGGACAACATACATTCATACCATAGGCTACCTTTAGGGTTTAGCCTCCTTGATCTCGTAGATCCACTCTGTACTACCCATATCATCAATATTAATCAAGCAGGACGAGGGTTTTACCTCCATCGAGAGGCCCAACTTGGGTAAAAACATCGCGGTCCGCTGCCTCGTTACCATCCGCTTAGACGCACAGCCGGGACACCCTACCCGAGATCCGCCGGTTTTGACAATCGACATTGGTGCTTTCATTGAGAGTTCCTCCGTGTCGCCACCGATAGGCTTGATGGCATCTACAACCAACGACGCCTGTCCCGGCGTAGACTTTTCCCCCGGACAGATTCAGTGTTCGGCGGCTTCAAGACTCGCGGGCTAATTCACTGGCATATCCGAGCAGATCGAAGTTACGCCCGGCCGTCAGTCGATTCGAAGCCTAAACTTCACGGCCAATGTCCGCAGAGACTTGATCTTCGACGACTCGAGCTACAGCCGAAGGCCACGACCGGGACGACGGGCATGATCTAGCTCTACCACGGTCAAGGCCTTGTGGCCGCGACATGAATCCGCCTGCCATCATCCGAGCCGATCGCCAGATCGAGGATCGGTGGATAGACGCCACGGGGCTTCAACTTCCACGACGATGGAGCCAAACATTAATCTTGTCCCCGCGAAAACTCGTGATTCCGAGGTGCCGACTCTTGTCGGACTCAACCTCCCACGCCTACCAATCGATTCGATTGGGCGCCGCTATGGAATCACCGCCATGACATCTTCCAACACTCGCCTCTTTGGCGACATCCTAAATTCGCTAAAGCACCTCTCGTTATCGGAGAGTCCCTGCCGGATTATGGCCAGTGATGGTTGGGGTACGGACGACGAAGAAATTCATAGCCCACCCACCACCCACTTTATAGCCACGCCGACGATCTAACCGACATGTTAGACTACGAATTCAAGACATCGACGGAATAGACGATTTACGCCGAGACGTAACAAGAAACAGAGTTTATAAGGTATGGGAGGACCACTCACCATATGACATATACATGGTGGATACCCAAAAGAGAGCGATAACGAGGACCAACGGGCCGCGCGTAAGATAACCCCGCCGATAAACACTAAAACGGCGGGCGCAGACGCCGCCTCGCCCCGCCGACAACAACAACGCTTCCTAAGGAGCCCCGTGAATACAGCAGGGGGGCTCACAAGTGGACGGCGAATATGCGATAAGCAATCATCCAACATGACGAAATCATATAATCAGTCCAGTTCCCGCTAAAAATGACAGTCCGGACGATTCTCATGCCGACACGCCACGGAGAGTAAAAACTTTCAAAAAGACTCACAACACCGCACGAAGCTCGAGGAAGGAAAAGCGAAGCTCAAAACAGCGGAAGACACACTCGTAATGAGATGGAGCAAAATGCTCGTAACCGCCGACAAATATGGCAATGGTCACCAATCAAAGAGCTACCCAAGCACAAGTCGCATTAGAATTCGACGAGAAGGCCATAGAGCCTCCAAGGGGAAAACCCCCCCTTTCCCCCCTTTTTTAAAGAAATTTTGGGGGAAAAAGGGGAAGAAAAAAAATTTTGTTAAATTTTTCCCCCCCCCAAAAAAAAAAAAAAAGGGGGGGTTTTTCCCCCCCCCCGGGGGTTCCCCCCCCCCCCGGGTTTTCCCCCCGGGGCCCCTTTTTCCCTTGGTTTAAAAAGGGGGGAAAAAACCCGGGTTGGCCCAAACCCAAAAAATTAAAAAAAAAGGGGGCCAATCCCAAAAAAAAAAAAAAATTTTTTTCCCTTCCCCCCCCCCCGAAAAAGGGGCGGGGGAAACCCCCTCCCAAACCTTCCCTTGGTTTCCCAAAAAAATTTTAAAATTAAACAAAGTAAAATTTAAAAAAAAACCCCAAAAAATTTAAAAAACCCCCCTTTTTTTTTAAAGGCCCTTTGGGGGCCCCCCTTTTCCGGGGGGTTTTTTGGAAAAAAAAAAAAAACCAAAAAAAAGGGGAAAAAACCGGGTTTTCCCAAAGGGGGGGAAAACCCCTTTCCCCCTTTCCCCCCCCCCTTTCCCCCCCAACCCAAAAACCCCCCCCCCCCAAAAAATTTTTTTTCCCCCCTTTCCCCTTAATTTGGGGGGAAACCCAAAACCCAAAACCCCCCGGGGGCCCCAAAAAAAAAAAAAATTTTTTAAAAAAAAACCCGGGGGGGGAAAAAACCGGGGGGGGGCCCCCCCCCCCCCCCTTTTTCCCCCCCCCCTTTCCCCCCCCAAAAATCCCCCCTTTTTCCCCCCCTTTCCCCCCAACCCTTTCCCGGGAAAAAAGGGGGGCCCAAAAACCAAGGGGGGCCCCCCCAAAAAAAAAAAAAAAAACCCCCCCCCCCCCGGGGGGGGGGAACCCCCCTTTTTGGGGGGCCCCCCCCGGGAAAGGGGGTTTTCCAGGGGTCCCCCCGGGGGAAAAACCCCCCCCCCCCCCCCCCCCAAAAAAAAAAACCCCCCCCCCCGGGGCCCCCAAAAAATTTTTCCCTTTTTCCCTTAAGCCCCCCCGAAAAAGGGGTTTTTCGGGTTTTTTCCCCGGGGGGGCCAAAAACCCCCCGGGGCCCTTTCCCCCAAAACCAAAAGGGGAAAAATTTAAAAAGGGGGGGGCCCCAAAAAAAAAAAAAACCCCGGGGAAAACCCCTTTAGGGGGGAAAAAACCCTTTTCCCCCCGGGGGTTTTTTTTCCCCCCCAACCCCCCCGGGGGGGGGGGAAAAAATTTTGGGGGGGGCCCCCCCCTTTTTTAATTTCCCCCCGGGGCGGAAAAGGGGGGGGCCCCCCCCCCCCCCCCCTTTTTTCCCCTTTCCCGGCCGGGGCCCCCCCAAAATTTTTCCCAACCCCCCCTTTTACCCCCAACCCCCCCCCGGGGGGGGCCCCCCAAAACCCCCCCCAAAGGGGGGGAAAAAGGGGGAAAAAAACCCCCCCGGGAAAAAGGGGGGGGGGGGGGAAAAAAAACCCCTCCCCCAAAAAAATTTATTTGGAATTAAGGGGAATCGCGATTCTATTACACGAGCGCCACGATAACTTCCCCAAATAGTGCTCGGGCGGAGGTGGTTTTCATCCGAGCCCGGGCGGCAACAGCGTGGCATCCATCTCCCCACGCGCTTTCACGCGGGCAAGAGCCATCCGCCTACCGGGCAGGCCGACCGCTTATCTCTTGATTGCGGCACCGCCTTCCAAGGAATTGCCGCAGAAGTCAAGAGTTTCGTCGCTTGGGCCTTCTCTCGCCATATGAGCCACGGGTCGGGCCTTTGGAAAGTCCGACAACCTATTTAGCTCGCCCATTCGCCAACCCCCGGTCAATGGAAGTGAGCGATCCGACTATGGAATTGAGACCAAAATAGTTTCTTCCTTTTGATCCTTCCGCCCGGTGCTCAACGGATCACCGACTTGCCGCTTAAGTCCATATACGGATCCTCGGACTCCACAACCATCAAATTGAGCATATTTGATCCATAAACCGGCGACAAAGCGATAAGGCTTGCCACCACGATATCTCCCCCGCGATTTTCCTTCCCTCATGGCCCTGAAGCAAAGGCGGGATCCTTTCCCTGGGGTGGCCTTTCGGTCTTCCCGCCCGATAAGCGCCCTTTTCAAGAGCCCTTTGCGGCGGCCGGATTCTTCACTTTCCGCCAATTCGCCACCTCTTCCCCGCTTAGGCAGTGTGCAGCCTTTTCGCTTTAACTCCTCGGCTGCCTCGAGGAGCCAACTCCTTCGGCCTTCCTTAGCTTGAGCAAGTTCGCCCCAAGGTTTCCAAAAG
This sequence comes from Aegilops speltoides, assembly GCA_021437245.1. Taxonomy (NCBI): domain Eukaryota; kingdom Viridiplantae; phylum Streptophyta; class Magnoliopsida; order Poales; family Poaceae; genus Aegilops; species Aegilops speltoides. The sequence continues at coordinate 71,541 of JAHHZJ010000472.1, read as the reverse complement.
AAGAAAGACTGGTCTGTAAACAACGATAATTTATCGTGAGGAGGGCTTTGACCCCTTAAAATGCGATCATGGAGAACTCATTTACCTTAACTCCAAGTCGGGTTGACAAGTGCGATGTCCGGATCCGCTATGTCAAGTTGCCGGATCAACTCGCAACTCCACTTGTCCGGCTAGCCCTCGATTTCATCCACCACCGCATAGGAATGGCGTTAATTATTTATGATTTTGATCCTCAAGACCCGTCGCCTTCGACAACCTAGAGTCTCGGGGCTACTATCTATACAGGCGATTTTATGTGCAAAACTGTTAATAGACAACAAGATGCGCCATTTCGCACTTCAAACCCCGCCAAAGAAACTCATAGCGGGCATTTTAATCCGCCTCCTGGATTTAAATCCTTCCAATCACCATACGATCAACGCACGGTGATCTTCTGAGATAGACGCCTCCAAGCAGATTCTTCCCTCCCCCGATACTAGCGGTGCCGAACCTCTCGCCCTCCGACTGGGATACCTCCATGACGATATTTCAGGTTCCTGCCTTTATCCGACGGCCAAGAAAGCAGACGGAGGCGTTTTTTCCTCCATCATCTCCGTAAGAAGGTCCTCAAGATGAACTCATCTCAGAAGGCCGCAGATCCAACGCAAGATAAATATTTCGTTACCCAGGGACAAATGGAGGGGTATTTTACTAATTAACCCCTTTTATACTCACGGCCCCGAGGGCTGATCCTTTTATGATGATTGTACGTCCGGATTCTCCCCGACGGGACCCCCGGTGAAGATCTTCCCCGCTTAGGGGCTTTGGCCTCCGGACTTCGAGGCGGTCCTTTTCTCCCCGAAGGAGGGGTTTTGATTCCCTCTTCGACGCCTTTGGGCTAAATAACAGCCTCTATTTTCCCATCGCCCCTTTCATGGGCACGGCCTCCAAATTCCGACCAAAGACGGGCTCCAAAGGCGGTTCCGGAGGGGGACCGACACCTTTTATCGCCTCGCGCTTACCCACTTTGAAGAATAATGGGTCACGAGGCTAACTCTAGAGAGGCAGATAAATAGAACGTCCGACCAGCTATTTACCCGAGTATCCGGGCGACGGCTTAAGCCTCGGCCCTCGCCAATTCCGCACGCTACTCGCGTCCGAAGAACAACTTGTACATCTCCACGGGTGTCGCACCCATGAAGTGTTGGAGAATCCGAGGCCTCCGTTGAACTCCCATAGACGGAGAGGACGGCGCTTGCAGGCGTAAGATGCCGATTAGCATAACCCGCATCACCCCAATCAGATTGATCTCCTCCCCGAGGTCTCGAACCGCCCGCAATAAGGGCACGCCTTCGGACGGCCCCCAATTGAGCCCCTTGGTCACCCATGACATCACGGCATGGAGGTCCCGGGAATGAAGGCGGCGATTTTGCTTGCGCCCTTCGAGCGGTGATATAGAACCACCCGCCGCCACATTCCGAGTTCCTTTGAAGGAACCCGGCCACGGGCATCGGCCTTTTGCTTATGGTCACCCCCGACCCCTTAACGCCCATCACCTTCGCCCCATTGAAGGTCTTCGCCCACAAGCCAAGTGGGGAGGACGCGGAGGAAGGCTTCACAGATGATAATGAATGCGAGATGTGGAGGATGGACTCCGAGCCAAGTCGTGGAAAGTCCACCAGAGTAGAACATGAGCCTTCCAACGAAGGGGTCCGCGGGAAGCCTAAACCGACGGAGGTGGGATACAAAGACAACAAACTCACCGGCTGGATGGGCACGGCCCCCTTGGCTGCGAACCTCGGAGGCTGTGCATTGGCCACACGAACTTTAATATGTCCTCCTCAATCGGCCCCGGAGGTCGGGTTTACATGATTGAGAATCAAGCGCCGAACCGAGGCTCGGGTGTTGGAACCGGAGCAGGAGGAGATTTGATGCGATTGAAGAACAAGAACAAGCCTTGGTCCTCTTTTAAAGGAAAAAAATACCAAGGGCCGCCTCCGGACCGCTTGGGGATTCACCTTCGAAGAGGAGGTGGCCACGGGAACGGTTGGGTTACCCATGCACGATTGATGAGAATCCTAATAAGGGGAACACGACCCCCGGACAAGACGCGTTTGAAAACCGCCGCTTAAATGTGCCGAGGTGGTATAATAAAAACAATTCAAGAAAAGGCTTGGTAGGGGTGATATCATGCCGCATAATACGCCAAGATTAGACTTGTGTGCATTTTATTCTCTACGGGGAATGGGAATTTATTTTTGCAGCCGACACTATCCCGGTGTTCATGATCTTCTCCGGATTATTCAAGGGAGGAACCCGCTTTGCAATGCCGAACATTTGGCGCCGCCAGACTTATCATCATTGAAGCCCTGGTTCGTGGGCTACCGAGGAGTCCTCGACTAGGGGTGTCCGGACAAATGGACTATCATCGCCCACGGACTCCAAGACTACAAAGATACAAGATTGAAGACTCCCCTGTCCGGATGGGACTTTTGGCGTGGAAGGCAAGCTTGGCAAGACGGATATGTAGATCTCCTACCATTGTAACCACTGTAATTCCTAGCCTCCTCCGTGTCTATATAAACCGGAGGGCTTTAGTCCGTAGGACAACATACATTCATACCATAGGCTAGCTTTAGGGTTTAGCCTCCTTGATCTCGTGGTAGATCCACTCTTGTACTACCCATATCATCAATATTAAAAGCCAGACGAGGGTTTTACCTCCATCGAGAGGGCCCAACCGGTAAAAACATCGTTCCCTCGCCTCCGTTACCATCCGCCTAGACGACAGTTGGGACCCCCACCCGAGATCCGCCGGTTTTGACACCGAACCACCTCGATGAGCTCGTCCGACCAACCGAACTTGCACGATGATGGATCTCCACAAAGCCTTGGGTTCCCTGGGTCGACTGGGCTCTTCGTCTAACAATCGAATGGCGTCAATCTTGCCGGATGAGGGAAGACCCACCCCTTGGGGAGTGATGAAGTCATGTACATAGGGTAGGCTCCGACTGCCCCTAGGTACCCTTCCCAAGCCATCCCCGAAGAAGTTGCCTTCCAAATGACCAAGAGAGACTTCACTGACGGACCAAGGACTTGACCATGAAGACTCACTGACCACTAGGAGGCCAAGAGCCACTCGATCCAAACGGTCCAGAATTAAGTAGTCTTTATGGCCATGATGACACTTTATGGGAATGCTATCAAGAACGCCAAGTCTTAATGTACTTTAAACCCCGATAACTGAAAGGCGGGGGTCCGGCAGACACTATATAAGCCACCCCTCCTCGGTAAAGGGTTCGACTTCTAATCTATACACACATAATCCAAATGACCGCCCGTCCTCGAGACGAGGGCTGTTACTTCCTCCGAGAAGGGCCTGAACTCAGAAATCCCTTTGTCTGCATAATTGCTCCATAGCTAGGATCTTGCCTCCATACCTACCCCCATTCCCATCACGACTTAGAACCACGATAGTTGGCCCACCGTGGGCAGGTGTCTTAGCGATTTTTGGAGAAGGTTAATTGTTCCATTGCCTTCATCATGGTTTCGTGGAGTTTTGGTCGAGGGCCACTAGATCCGCCCGGTGCGCCCACCTTCATCGGACGACTTCCGCTTTGGCTCCTGTGGAGGCTCCACTTACATCGACCGCCCCATGATGCGGGCGACGATTTCCGTGTGTGTGTCCGCGACGCTCTTGTAAACCGCCGACCAGACGTCGACTTCTATCGCCCTTCTCTCCCTGTTTCCGCCAGCCAAGCGCCCGGTAGGTCAAGACTTAGCAAGGTGAGGCACGCAAAGGGGTGAGGCACGCAAGGGCTCGCCAATCGCCACCACCCAAGTCGCGAAATCGAGCCCGACGGTCTCTCTACGGCTTGTTCGACCGCCGACCCTCAGAGAGACCGATCCGGAAAGTGCGACAGAGCCGATCCCGGCCGGAGGTCTTGATGGTCAAGGGCCCTCGTAGCCTCCTGCATTCCCCGCCAACCGGATGGACGGTGGAGGCGACCCCGCCAGTTCATGAGGAATATCAACCCGAGCCACTTAATTCCCGCAAAGGGAAGAACTTGCCAAGAAACATGGATGCCCTGATACTCCCCATCGCAGGAGAAACCCCGAGGCTCGCGCTTTGGAGGAGGCACGCCTTTAACTTGGTCAACGCGCTGATCGAGAATTTCCAACCAGCACTGGAAGCCGGCAACGAAAAATTCCGCCGACGCCAACTCTTTCCCGCAAACCTTGGTATATCAACCCCATTCAAAATTTAGGCCGCGCCCGTGAAGCAGTAGTCAATTCAGCCCTCTCACGAGGTTAAGGGAGGCTTGACGCAGATCGTGGATTTGCCCAGCAAGAGGAGATCAAAATTCAGCCGTGTCACAAGCCACCAATAGGATTCAAAGATCCGTCACTGAAATACAGTTCCCGGCTCACAGCCCAAGATCGCCCCAAGCGTGGAGGGACTGAGGGTCGACGGACCCATATGGGACCGATTCGACGCGGATGATAGGCATCGAAAGTGCCTACCCTCCCCCAAGAGGTGGATCTTACGCCATCGGTAGCAAGATGACAGCGTTAGCCGGTTGGGCTTAAGAGCCCCAATGAACCTTGGGAACTGGCTTTGACGCCGGATCCATCATGCAAGGTCCGGTCGACCGGAACAGAGCTCATCGAGGTGGCCATGACAGTGGCCCACCAGCAGCCGAGTCCATGTTTCAGGTCCGTAATGTTTGGGCTATCGAGTGCTGGGATTCCCCCCAACTTCAAGGTTGGTGACTGGAGGCAAGTTCACCGTGAGTCTAAGCCTAAACTTAGCTTGAAGAAACCCGAGTGGCGGTGCGATTCGAGAAATGATGAAGTGGCTATGAAGCATTTACCACTATGTTGGAAGGTTCGCCGTATGCGGCTGAATCAGAGTCCAGCAGCATTTACACTTGGGAAGATCTTTCCAGTGTTCCCAGACATTTGAGGGAACCCGCAAGTTTACCACTTGATTGACAGGCTGCAAGTCTCAAGGGGTTTAATGAAACCTTAAGAGATTAATTCAGAGATGGATTACTTTGCATCATAATGGAGAACGCCTCCGATCATCAAAGCGCCCTTTCAAGGATGGTGTAAAAATCGAGAGGTTTGAAGTTCGGTCGGACCGGAGATATGACCCCGAGTCGAATGATGGAAATCGCCACCAAGTATGCCAATGGTGAAGAGGAGGACCGGACCGGCTGCAAGTAAAGCCGAGTCACCGGAGAAAGGAAACTCCAATGGAAGCGGAAAGTCGAGCCAGCCGCTTCCCGGGAGGCTCGCCGTGACTCGGGCAAATTCAAAGGGAAGCCCAAAGGATCTTGGAACCCCAAGAAGGTGAAAGATAAGGAAGGAAATGACGTGATGGATCCGCCTGTCACATCCACATGAAGAAAGACGAAGAGGGTAACTTCATCTACCCAAAACATACCACTCGCCAAAGGTCGGGTTTTAATCCAGTTAGCCAAGGAAAACAGCCCAAGGACAAGGAAAAGGAGCGGATAAGGCCGAGGACAAGGAGGACAAAGTGATGGAGGATATCCTCATGTTAACTCCACTCCATGATCTTTTTGATGTAGAAAGCAAAAGCCGATTGAAGGTTATCAACCGAGAGGTAAATATTCGCCTTCGACGCCAAGCTATCTCGAGATGGTCCCAAACTCCCATTACATTCACCAACCCACTGACCATATAGCCAACCCCGAGGCAAGCTTTGGTGGTTGACCTTCGTCAAGGCACTCGACCGTTTAAAAGGGTAATGGATGGTGGTAGGGAAGAACATACTATATGCGGAGACGCTAAAAGGAATGGGCATTCGGTGTCCGACCGAAAGTGCCGCAGCGAGTTTTCATGGAGTTATACCCTGAAAGAAGGCTGAAGTCACCTCGCCAAATAGCTCGACGGGTGTTCGGCCATCAAGCATTTCCGCAAAGAGAAGTCGACGCTTGAAGTCGGGGATTTTCGAGCACTTACCCGCTTATTTTGGGGAGACCAGCTAATTACCCGTTCATGGCTCGACCATGTTACGGATACCTCAAACCTGAAGATGCCCGCCCCAAGGGCGGATCACTATCACCGCAATCGGAAGAAGGCGTAAGAGTGTTTCCAAAGGCTCAGAATTGCCGATTCCCGATAACTATGGTAGAGCCGGAGGGTACAAGAAAATGTAGATCCGAGGATTTGTTATGGCCAAGAAACCCCCAATAGAATCAAAGATTTCAACCATCCGTGAGACAAAGCCCGCTCACATTCAAATTCGATCGACCCCAATGCAGCTCCGACCATATTTCCACAACACTAACCCTAAATAGGAAGAAGCACTCATCCGCTTCCTCCGTGAGAATCGGGACATCTTTGCATGGAAGCCCCGACATGCCGGTGTTCCTGGGGGCTGGCTGAGCATCGCCTTTAGAGTCACTCAATAGCAAAATCGTCAAAGAACATCTTCGACGGTCCGCCCCCGTAAGAGAAAGGCTATTCAGGAGGTGGCTCGACCGGGCGGAGTTTATCCAAGATGTGAGGGTTGTCCTTTCTCGACGCTTTATTCCGGATACCATCGATCCGCCTCAGATGGACCCGATGAGATCAAAACAACTTTCATCACTCCATTCGGGTGCTTCGATGTCACCATGCCATTCGGCCTCAAGAACGCCGGAGCCATTGAGGATGATTCGTAATGTTTACTCACCAAATCAGTCGGAACGTGGAAGCATACATGAATGATGAAAGTGCTAGTATCGACTAGAGGGGGGTGAATAAAATTTATGAAAGTCTTCAAAACTTGGAAGTTTCAAGATGCATAAAAAAACAACCTAATTGATATTCAGCGGAAGATTGACTAGCCTAAACAAGCCATAGTCAAGTATGTAATGATATGGAAGTACATGACTAATAGCGTTAGGTAGTAAGGATCAGATGGAAGATAGTATGAAGCCAATCAACAATAGTAGTCAACAAAAAGTCAAACAGATAAAACAGATAGGCAATGACTTCACGAAGACAAACCAAAGTAAGGTTAAAGGGATAGAAACCGTTGCTTGTCAAGGCACATGATTTGTTGGACCAGCTCCAGCTTGCGGACAACCACGCCCGGGTTAGGGAGACTGAGATTTAACCGTAAGACCGTGGTTTCACCTTATTCCTTGAGCTAAGGACACCCAGCCTCGCCTAATCACTCGTAAGTCTTCAAGGGAGACTTCCAAACCTTCACAGACTTCGCTCACCGCAATCCACAATGACTTTGGATGCTCAGAACGCCGACGCCTAACCGGCCGGAGGATTCATACCCTCAAGTGTAATAAGTCTTCGGTCACACGCATGTAAAGACTTCGGATGCCTAACACTCTTTGGCCTCGGGTGTTTGGGCTTTGTCCTCGCAAGGATTTCTCTCTCCAAATGCTTCGAGGTGGGTTTCAAACGACAAAAGCCGCCACAAACTCCCGAAAACCACCAATTTATGGTGTAGGGGTGGGCTATTTATAGCCACTAGGCAATTGACCTGATTTGTCCAAATGACCCGGGTCACTAAGGAACCGAACGGTTCCAACGGTTAAATTTCAAACACACGCCGCAACTTTACTTGGGCTACAAGCAAAGCTGACTCATCCACTCGATAAGATTTACTCTCATTGTCTTCGCCAAGACATAGGATTTGGGTTGAGCATCACTTACCACCGACTTAGTTCACTTGGACCCCACTTAAAAAGATGGTGGTTCCTATGACTCAACAAAGAAGAAAAAGGAAACCATTTAAACCACATACCAAGGCCCATTGTCTTCACCTAATGTCTTCTCATGTCATAGTCTTTAATATGAATATCTTCTCATACCACCATTGTCTTCAATGTCTTCATACATTTTTAGGGTCATCTCCTAGGTAAACCAATCAATGAGGGACACTACCCAAGTATCCCCGCACTCACAAACGATTAGTCCTCAACCAACTTTCTCGCCAATACTCCAAAACCAACTAGGGGTGGCTCTAGATGCACTTACAGATGATATTGTGGTCAAATCGCGGGAAGGGTTTTGACCTGGCGACCGACCCAAAAACATTTGTCAATCTCAGAGGTATGATATCAAGCTCAATCCATCAAAGTGCACATTCGAGTTCCCGTGGAAAGTTATCGGTTTTCGCTTTAACGAGGAATCGATGCTAACCCTGAAAAAGTTGGCACTATAATTCAATGAAACGCCTGCAAGGGTGCACGATGTCCGGCCATCGGATGCTTGGCCGCATTAAGTCGATTCATCTCCGATTCTGAAAAGGCTTTGCCTCTTTACCGACTAATGAACAAGGCGAAAGTTCGAGTGAACTCTAGAAGTTGCAGCATTTGTCGAGCTAAAAGCTCGCCTCCACCCAAAGCCGGTGCTTGCTGCCCAATCAGCAAAGAGCCTCCTGTTTTATATTGCAGCCACAGACAAGTCCCAAAAGGCTTACCGGCCGAGCGGGAAGAAGAAGGGAAAACATTCAAAGTTCAGCCCAAAGGTATTATCTCTCCAAGTTTTGACTCCATCAAAGCAAAGATATCCTCATTATCGCTTGTGTATGGGATCTACATGACCAAAAAAGGTTGCTCATTATTTCTCCGATCATTCCATTACAAATAGCCGACGCCCCCACTTTCGAGATTCCGCAAAGATGCAAGTGGTCGAGTGGCAAATGGGCGATTGAACCTCCCCCTTGATATCAAGTTTGAGGCAAAGAAAGCCATTAAATCCCAAGCAATAGCAGATTTCTTGCCGAGTGGATTGAACAAAGAGTCGACCAAGTTCACTCGAGTATTGGACCATGTTCTCGATGGTTCTAAAATGTTAAATGGTTCCTGGGGTAGTCTTGGTTTCTGCAGGAGATAAGCCTTTATATGTGCTCCAGATTCACTTTGATTCCTCCAACAATGAAGGTAATACGAGGCCCTTTTTGTATGGATTATGAATGGCCATTTCATTTCCGGCCCTTCGCCTTTATGGTTTATGGCGACTCAGATTTGGTGGTCAACCAAGTGATGAAGGAGGTGTTGAAGGATCCGGATAACGAATGCAGTGAGGAAGCTTGAAAAGAAGTTCAAGGGTTAGAACTTCATCATATACCCATCAAAAATCAAGGGCCGATGATTTGGCAAAAATAGGTTCCAAGAGAGAAGCCATTCCCTGGATGTGTTCTTAGAGCATATCCATACTCCATCACCAAAGAAGATCCTTTTATCAAGAAGCTCCGAGCCCAAGAGTGCCAAGATCCGACCGAGGTTGAAGTTCCAAGAATCCACCTAGTCATGGAGGCTTTGGTGATCACTCCCATTGGACAAGACCTATATCGGATATATCTTGGAGAAAAGAGCTCCCGAAGATGAGGAAGAGGCTCGGAGATCGTCTGGCCGATCCAAGGCCTTTATGTGGATCAAGGGCAGCTATAAGAGAGAGCGCGACCGAGTTGGTCGGCGCATAACGCCAGAGGAAGGTCGAATAACCTTGATGACATCCACTGGGACCTATGGCTATCATGCCCTTCTGACCATCGGGCCAAAGCATACCGAGCCAAATTTTATCGCCAAGGGCTAATGAAATGGCAAAGGAGAAGTCGCATAAGTGTGGGATGTCAATTTTACTCCAACATGTCACACAAGCCCGGCCACCAAGACCATACCACCTGCCGGGCCCTTCCAGATGGGGATTAGATATGGTTGGACCCTTGAGAACAAAGGAAGCGGTTTCATTACATGTAATCGGTAGCAATGACAAGTTCACCAAGTGGATCGAGGCTAAACCCATCAAGAACCTTGACGCCGGTATCATCCCCTTCATCGAGAACCGATATTCAGATATGGAGTCCCACACAACATCATCACTAACAATGGATCAAACTTCGATTTGAGGAATTCGTTGCTCAGACGCCCTGTGGCACGCAAGTCGAAATGCTTGCCGCCCATCCCCAAGAATGGACAAGCGGAGCGGCCAATGGCTTGATCCTCAAAGGGTTGAAACCCCGACCGACGTGATCTCAAGCATGCGGCCGAGCATGGGTCATTTAACTTCCCTTGCTTTGGGGGTCAAAGGACCACGCTTAACCGGCCGACTAGAAGAACTCCATTCTTCTTGGTCTATGGAGTCAAGCGTTTCCGAGCGATTCGCTCCACAACGCCTCGAGTCGAGCTCTACAATCAAGTTAAGCGTAAAAGGGGCAGGATGCAATGACCTTTTAGAGGAAGAAAGGAAGATGGATTTGATCCGATCGACCATTTACCAAAAAGACTTAAGGCCGCCCACGCCAAAAATGTGAAGAGTCGAGCCTTCCAGAAGGAGATTTGGTTCCCGAAAGTGGATCAGCAGAACCACACTAGCTTGCTCCTTCTTGGGAAGGTCCCCATCGCCACCAAGGTTCTCCACAACAGGCATACCGTTCTACAACGCCGAGCACAACATCGACGAGCCCCCGAAGCTTGGAACGGGAGCTACTCCGCCCCTTTTACACCTAAGTATTCACCTGGATGAGTTGTAATAAAAGTATTCAGAGTTCATGTTTTCACAAGATAATAGTGTCATAATTTCCCAATGATTGATGTCATTTTTATTTGTTCAATAAAATTTCCCTGGGTGGCTTAGCTGCAATGCCCGCCTAAGTTTGTAAAAAAAACTTACCGAAAGGGAGAGCCACCCCCCTGGGGCTTAGCCGCTAATCCATTTCCCTAAGTTTCAATGAAATCCACCGAGTGGTGAGCCACCTCCCACTGGGGCTTAGCTGTAGTCCAAGTACTCGCCAAGTTCCAATAAAACCACCGAGTGGTGAGCCAGCCTCCCACTGGGGCTTAGGCAGTCCAACTACTGCCAAATTTCAAAAATCCTACCAAGGGAGAGCCGCCTCCCACTGGAGGCTTAGCTGCAGCTAAACACTCCCTAAGTTCAAACCAAATGTGCTTCTAAGGAGGACGAGGTGCAGGTCGATCGCTACCTCTCCTCCGAGCTACGCCAAAGTACAACGGGCCTGCAAGGAGGACGAGGTATGTCGATCGCTACCCTCTCCTCCGAAGCCGCAAGTACAATGGCGCCGCAAGGAGGAGGTGCAGGTCGACGCATCCTTCCTCCGGAAGCTACGCCACAAGTACAACGCACTGAAGGAGGACGAGGTGGGGTCGATCGCTACCCCTCTCCTCCGAGCACGCCACAAGTACAATGGCGCCGCAAGGAGGACGAGGTGCAATGATCGCCCTCTCCTCCCAGCTATGCCAAGTATAACGTGGCCCCGCAAGGAGGACGAGGGCAGGATGACCGCCACCTCTTCTTCCCAAGCCACGCCACAAGTATAATGTGTTCTATAAGAAAGATGCAGAAAAATCCACCGAAAGGGAGAGAGACTCCCACGGAGGCTTAGCTGCAAAGGCAAGAAGGCTGCCTAAGTTTTGAAAAATCCCACCGAGTGGAGAGAAGACCTCCCACTCGGGAGGCTTAGCCCCTGTGCCTAAGTTTTGAAAATCCTACCGAGTGGAGAGCGGACCTCCCACTTGAGGCTTAGCTGCAGCCCAAAGGTTTCGCTTAAGTTTTGAAAAATCCCACCGAGGGAGAGCGGATTCCCACTGGAGGCTTAGCTGCAGCCCAAGGCTTGCCTAAGTTTTGAAATCCTACCGAGTGAGAGCGACCTCCCACTGGGGCTTAGCTGCAGCCCGGCTCTTAAATGTATTGGGGAACAAGTCGATTGCAATAAGTTCCGCTTAACCTCGCAAAAGACACCTCAAACCAAATAGCATATTTAAACGTCAACCAAGTTCGGATAACACCCAATTAACCAAAGTGCTCAGCGCTTAGGCCGTTAAGGTTTGTTTCCAAAAATCACTCAGCATACCGAGGCAAATTTAAAGTGTCGAGCCAAAGTTTTTACCCTCCCTGGAGGGTGAAGGTGCAACAAACTCGCCCAAAGGATTCCATCAAAACCGAAAGTGGGCAGCGGCGATGAAGGTCTCCATGAAAGACCGAAATCGGTTTTGGTTGTTAGACCAAGGGGCCAGCTTGTCCTCTCGGCATCCTTGCAATGAATCGGACGAGAATAGAGCATCGTCCGGCCACACCGCGAAGACTTCTTCCACTTCGCACTCGACTTGGGATTTTGTTCCCGAGTCATCAAAGACTCGAGGTCATTCTCGAGCCGCCTTCCGGCTAGAGCATGGTGTCGATCGGAAGTTACCTTCAAATTTTGCGAGAAATCAACGACGGCAAGAACACGAGATTCAAGCCGGAGCACGCTCATGGCGATTTCATCCTTCACAGGAGAGTTGATGGGATCTAGGTTTACTCAAGTCACCTTCCTCTTCAAAGTTCCGCAAAATTTGCAAGAGCAACCAACCGAGTCAAGACAACAATGGATGGAAAGATCGCAGCTTAAAAATCCGATTGAACAAAAGATTACCTTCAAGCATGAGGGAATAGTTTCTTGGAGAGTCCGCCCAAATAAGCCTCCAGATCATTCTTCTTCCCACCAACTCAATCGGCCTTGTCACTGGGCAATCTTATTGCTTTTCACCGACCGAATTTTTTTGGCAAGATCGAGGCAGCTTTCAAATTAGTGTTTTCTTCTTCGCTTAGTGATCGGCTAACTTCGATCTCGGGCTTGGTTTTCTAAAGCCGCTTCGCATTTCAGCCAACTCCAAGGTCTTTTCTTCGGGCATCCTCACTTTGGCCTCGCAGTTACAAAGAAGATCAGATTCCAAACAAATGAGGGGCAAAGGCCGCCAAGGCCTCACCAAACATACCTTTAGCTTCCTTCCTTTCCCAAGTTTTCCGGGCCACCAGTCAAGTCCGAGCTGGATGTGTTTGTTCTCCAACTCGGTATAACGAAAAAGGTCACAGGATTTCTACGAAGAATCAATCGAGATGTCAAAGACAATTCACTTCCGAAAGTGACTAAGGAAAATCAAAGGCTTTTAAGACTACCCAATACGGACATTCCCATAGTCTCGGGAATTAAGCAGTGCACTCCAGGCTTCCCCCACTAGTTCTATCAAGGTAGAGCGACCACCACCAAAAAAACGGAAGTGTTCTTCAGACGTAGTCAATCCCGCCAATACCACGCCTCGGGATTACACCCGGGTGCACTTAGCGGTTTCCCACCGGTCTATGAATCCATTCGACCTAGTCGGATAAAGGAAAAACTTAAGATATAAATACTATGGTCGATCGCCAGAAGTCCACCATAGCCTTGGGGACTACACCCGGTGCACCCATCGTGCCTCACTAACCCGAATTCCAATTGACACACCCAAAGGGTGTAGGACAATCACTATGAATTTTCAGAAATAAGAATTTTTTCGACATCATCTCCTAATGTAACAAAGCGGCGAATCGACGACCTGAACGCTACTCAAGAGCTGAATCAAGGCCATAGGCTGCCCGGCTGGCTTCTGGATGGCCTTCACCGCTCCATCATGACTTACCGGGCGATTGCTTTCTTTCGAAGACTGGCTTTCCTCCGGGACGAGGGTCGAGAAAAGTGAAGGTTGTGCAGCACTCAAAGACGAAGGGTAACACTCTTCAACGACACCGCAAAAGATACGATAGGCCGAAAGTGATGTTCTCTCCTTCCGCTGACCAAGGTCTTGGTGTCCGCACGCCCCGAAGTCGCCTTGGCCGCCAGACGCTTGCTCCTCCTTTGCCTCCTGGTTCCTCATCAAGTTAGGAAGGTTAATAACCACATTAGACGGAGCTACAAAAAGAATCAAAATTAGAGACAAGGAGCCAATCGATCAAGACGGAATTGTAAAAGTCATACCAGGTTTTGAAGTAGCAATCCTTTCCATCTCATGATCTTCAGCCTCGCCGAGGTATCGGGTAGCAAAGACCGCAATCCCAGAGTCACCGGTTGACTCATGAGTCAACCAAAATAAGTTCATGGAAATGTAAAAACTCAAGTAACATCATTACCCCGAGATAGTGGGGATCACCACCTTCATCTTCGAAGACCTTCACCGCTTCGACGGCGCCACTCGAGATTGTTTTGAGCTTTCACCGGCGGAGAAGTGGTCCGAGGACGCTTGGTCGATCAAGCGCAATAGTCGCGAATTTTACCACGCCGGTCGCAGGATCATGGAAAAGCTTCGAGCTGCCTTTCCAAGCGAGGAGGCGCAACCTCCTCCTCCTCCTCTTCCTCCTCACCAGTCATCACCTCATCACCGCCCACAAGATCAATCCCACCTCCGTGCTTTCACCCCCACCTTCCTTCCTCCTCCCGGGCCGCTTGTGCTCCATTGGGCATCGAGTATAATTCTGGTGGCCTCGAAGACAACAACACGAAGGTCAATCGACCAATTTGCAGCAAAGCGTAATGAATAAAGCAAGATTACAATTAAGGATAAAGGGGCATACCGTGTCCGGAGTGTAGGTATGGTCGAGTGGTGGAATCCTCCCGGCCCCCGAGGGTTGTCCTTGTTCCCGGATCGCGGTCATCCACCTCTCCAAAGGGGGCATCGCCGATCGCTTCCGATGGACCCGAAGTTTCATCTCTTCCGCAAAGACAACCACATTGGGTGGCCTCGGATCAAGCGTTGGATGCGCCCCAAGGAAGACCTCCGAAGGTCCATGCCCGCACTCCGTTCCAACGAGCTGGACTACACGCCCATCAACATTTTTACTTGGGCTTTTCCTCGTGGAGCACCTTCGAGAAGAGGGCTTGTTCCCGGGTCCATGGAAAACGGAGGAGACCAATCGATCGCCTCAAATCCGACTTGCCCCGACAAGAGAACCAAGTCGATCCCATCCTCCGACCGACCAGAAGAGTCATGGCCGAAAAGTACTTTGCTCCTCATCTCAATCCTAAGACCCCCGCACATCCGAATAACCTTAGTCCTATCGCTATTGGACCTCGCTTTTTAACCGTCTGGAGCGTGTGAATATGTGCTTAAAGAGACCCCAAGGGTCGACAACCCATGAAGTTCTCGACATGGACACAAAGGCAGCTAGGAAGGCAATGGAATTTAGATTGAAATGGTGGAGTTGCGCCCAAAGAAATTCAGAACCCCTAAGAAAACACTTGAGAGGGAGAGAACCCACGGTTGGGTAGCAGAAGAACGACTCACCTTCCGGGCTGCGGTTGCCACTGTCCCTCGGGAGCCTTGCGCCTCGGAGGGATCAAGCCCTCGGCCTTGTCTTGAGATCCGCCTCGTTGATGGTCGAGCGGATCCAATCCTTTGACCCAACCTTGGGCAAAGGGGACCTTGACGAAGACCAATCGACGCCTTCCCTTCGCTTTCCCTGCCGCCGCTTTCTTTCACGCCTTTAAGGCCGCCCCTTCTCCTTCACCATTGTCGCCAAGCAGGCACACGAGGAGCGGATGGGCGGGCGAGGCAGATGCAGCAAAGGGAGGCGAAGAGGGCGAGGGAGAAATGGGGAACACTCTCAAAACCTCATCCGACCTTATATAAGGATGCTTCCGAGTGGATGATAAGGGCCCCGCGATCCTATCACATCCTCGAAACAACAAGCACGCTTGATAAGTGGCAAAAAGGGCGCTGAAATCAAGGCGCTTACGCCTTATCCCATCCGGAAGGCCATGTCCGCCCCGCTTCACGCTGCCCCAAAATTCGATCCCACGAACCGCCAACAGCAGATCAATCTGCAGACGGCAGATTTCCCGATCCCCGCCGAAGTTTACTAAGTTCAAAAGTTCACTGACAGAAGAAAGGAATGGATCAAGGCGATCGAACGAAAAGTTGGCAATCACAAAAGATTATTGATCCAAAATGAAATATGTTCAACACAAAAAACAGGTCGGAAAAATTATCAACTCCTCCCTCACTCAAACCTCGATCCATTCGGGGCAAAAGTCATGTATTTAGGGTCACGGACCTTGTCCCAGGTACCCTTCCCAAGGGCCTCCCCGCCAAGGCCTTCCAACACCCGAAGACTTCACTTTTAGGACTTTAAGGGAACTCCAACCATGAAGGGACTTTCACCCTCCCAAAGGGGCCAAGAACCACTAATCCAAAACCGGTCGGGAATTAAGGGTGTTCTTTAAGGGCCTGAACCGAACCTTTTTATTAAAGGCTATCAAGGAACGCCCCAATCCCCTTTAATGGACTTTAAACCCGAAATGGGAGGAGGGGCCGGACCCATATAAGCCAACCCTCCCTAAAGGGTTCCACCTCGAACCTTCCTGGCCCCTCCCCGGCCCGGAGGCGAGGGCTTGGGTTAACTTCCCGAGGAAGGGCCTGAATCAGAACCTTGCTTACAACTGCTCCCTGCTAGGATCCCTTGCCTTCCCCAACCTCCCCCAATTTCCTATCGCCGACTTAAAGAACCCGAATGGAGGGTTGGGGAAATTGACGCCGATTATTTGGACAAGTCACCAAATTGGCCACCCGGAGGCCTCCACCAAAAGGCGTTTGGGCCAAGGGCCAAACGGTTCCAAGGCGCGGTCGACCCCGGAATAGTTGCGGATCCTGCCGCCGAAATTCTTCCTCCGCGGGAAGCCCCTTGAATTCCGGCCTCCGGGCCCCCGCCACCCTTCCCGAGAGGGCTGAATTGACCTCGTAACCCACCGCCAATCTAAATTTCGAATCGGGTTCGGAAACCGAATTGGTTGGAAAAGTTGAGGATTGGTTTGGGTTTCGATTGCCACGACGGTTTGGCCGAAGGCCACCGGGTTCTCCCCACCAAAAGGCCTCGAAGGCCAACGTTTCCCCAAGGGGAGCCCGAGTTTCCCCCAAATGGGAGTTGCGGTTGCCGCAGAAGAACCCCCGCAAGGAAAAGCGCCCCCGGGTTGGAACCGGGGGCCTTCGAAAGGGGCCCCCGCCATCCTGGCTTGAAAGGGAAGGCCGAGAGGGCTACGGGCCCTACCAAAACCTCCCCGCCAGAAACCTGTGGACTGGATTGCCCTCCAAAATCGTAACCAAACCTGGCCCCACGGTGGGGCCAACCGCCCGGGGTTCTAAACCGCCAAAGCCTTTGGAGACCAAGACCGCTTATGGGCCAAGGAGCAAAGGAAACAAGAGCCCTTTCCTGGAGGAAGGGAAACCCAAAGCCCCACGGCCTTCGGGAGCCCCTGGGGAGGCGGGTCCCGAACGGATTAAAATGGTGTAAGAAAGGTTGGGTTTCCAAAACCCTTAAACCCCACCCAACCCGGGGAAAGGGGGGTGGTTTTATATAAGTTGTCCCTTTGGCACCCTTCCGCCCCCCTCCCGGGCTATGGTTTAAAGTTACCAATTTAAAGGGGGAAATTTGGGCCCGCAAATCGGGGTAACATCCTACATAAAGTATCATCATGGCCATAAAGACTACTTAATTACGCATCGCTCTACATAGTGGCTCTTGATTTCCGGTGGTCGAGTGGGTCTTCATGGTCGAGTGCCCTCGAGTCTGCCGAGTGGATTCCCTTGGTCGATCAAGGTAGCCTCTTCTCAAGATTTTTTGGGAGGGTACTTTTGATAGGCCTGACCCTACCCTAGGTACATGACTTCATCAATTAGTATGTAGATCGGTTGCCGTGCCTCCTTTTTTCGTATAATGCATATCCCGGAGCTTGATGTTATTTTTGAAACGGAGAAAAGCTTTGCCTCATCCATTAAATAAGGGAGAATAGAGTTTATTACAAGTAACCCAAATACATGACATGAGATTACTTCGCAAAATAATGGACCCTAATTTTTATGCTTGAAGACTTTTGGCTTCCGCTCGATAGTTCATGAAACAAGATGGTTAGGGACTCCTTAGTTTGGCGGATTGGGTGTCGTTGTCGCAGGTACTTTTCCCACCAAGCCTCAACCGAAGGTAACAAGGGCCAAACAGAGGCATCAAGATCGAGAATGTGGTATTTGTCAATGATCAAAGACCAAAGCCTTCGATCCGAGCACATTTGAAGAAGAGATGAGACCCACATTCTGCACTCTCTTGCATTTGAAGAAGACTTGTTATTATTTAGTAGTTGATGTAAGATGACTTCCTACAACAACCAGATGAGGTATATGATGTGGACATGCTCAACCGCTAGCTCATATAGTCTCATAAAGATGCCATCAAGTCCCTAAAGGAGGTGAATGCCTCAACCAAGGCGGAGAGGGATGAGCTACCGACAAGAGGGGAACCCTTCAAGAAGACTCTTAGGCCGAGGGACCAGAGGGATCAGCCGATCAAGGAGAGGGCTAAGTCAAGAATGAGAGAGAGCTCCTGGAGAGGAATGAGCTAAAGGTGGAGAAAGATCATTTTCAAAAAGAGGGGGAGAACAATAGACACAAGATTCGGCAGTTGAAGTTAACTCTTGAACAAGAAATGTGATCGACCACCTGGCATGCTAGCTATGGATGATGTAGTTTGGTTGTTGAATTGTGAAGTTGAACTAGTTTAGTTCTCTTTATCTCGCTAACTTTTGAACTAGTAAAGTTGATGAGTACCTATCTAGTTTGTGGAGTTGAACTAGTTGATGCAGAGTACATCTTAAATTAGTTCATGGTTTACATATCTTCTTAACCATGTCTCTTGTAAAGTGGATTTTCTTGTGGTCATTAAGTTCTCTTCTTTTCCGGATATCCCGGAAAAAATAATATCCTGCAACATTAAGTTTCTAAAACACGTTAATACAAGGAAAAAAATTCCAAAGACATCTAAAACCAAACCAAAATGTATGGAAACATCCACTTTAAAATTCCTGCAGCACATCAATAGCACAAAACTCTGCTCAAATGTGCTCTACAATGCATGTACAAAAAATTTAGAACCTCCAACGCATGTACGAAATTCCAGGCCAGCAACCGCCTACTAACACCGAGCCCCCTATCCATACTACATCGACGAATCCCTCCTTCTACACCGCGACCACCTCGACATCACCGCTAACCATCACCATAAAAGGAGCCCACTACGAAAAGCCGATAGCCGCCAGGATAGCACAAACTATTATGCAGAGGAGCGGAGGAAAAATTGCAAGGAGAACCACCATCGCGCCTACCAAAATTGGCCGAATTGGGGAGGGAGGAGGATCTCCATCCATACCTCCTGAGTCGCCGCCGCCACCACTAGTCCCAAAACCCGTTGTCGCCAAGACCATGGTGGATATGTCTCGCCGCCAACGCCCTCCCGGCCCGCCGCCTCCCAAACCAGCCGTTGTCGCCCCCAAATTAAACGAGTCAACGAACTTGGGTAAGGCCAAGCGGAAGTAACCTCCCTTTTGTTAGCCAATTGCAAAATGGTTGTCGGAAACAATGGCAAAGTTGCATAAACGGACGGGTGCCGCGATGGGTCGCTCGTCTGCCTAATCGATGCACGATCCAACAAACTCGAGCCGCAGACGGCACGCTGATTGGTCTGAAGGTGTTTTCCCCGTTAGGTTGATCTCATCCTGCTTGAACCCAACGGGTCGAACGGGTTCTCGACCGCCCGATCGGGGGCCCAACCAAACCATGGTTGATGGGCCCCGCCCCAAGACTATAAAGAGGGTGGGTGCCGGGCGATCACGAGGTTGACCGCACCCACAACACCACCGAACACCAATCCGATCTAGGGTTTGCGCTTAGGCCGACGGGAAGCCCGCCGCCACCACCTCGCCCACACCCGCCATCACCATGGCCGGCCGGATCGAGTTCATCCGCACCAGAGAAGGTAGGTTACCGGATCTACTAGCCTACCCAATCATAAGGATCTATCAATGGTATCGTAGCCGATCGGGCTAGAAGATTTTTGGTAAAAAGAATACATCGAGAAAGAAAAGAGATCCTCCCCAAAGAACCCCTAGGGCAAAGTAAATTCATCAACAGAGAAAGTAGGCCGCCACGGACGGGCCGTTTTTCGATCCCGAATCGGACGGCATGCCGAGGATTCGAAGAAGAACATCACCCCGGAGGGGCAAAGAACGCCGCCGCCAAACCGCTTGACGGGCGGCGTGCTCACAACAAGGGAACGCGCCATCGGGCGAAGGGGATGGGAACGACGCCGGTGTTTTCCTCGGCCAAAAGGGAGCACAGAGGAGCCACGAAAGGCTCCCACATCTCCGATCTCTCTCACATAGAAGGAGGTTGGTGGATGGAAGAAAGAAAGGGAGTTGCCGCTGAGCCGGACGTCCGAGCCGCCTCCGGCCGGGCGGTTTGTTCGGTGCGCGCCGGCGGCCCGCTCCCTGGCGCCGAGATTGAGGCGCCCTGTGGGAAGGGAAGGCGCCGGGGAGAAGGGAGCAGAGGGACGGGCGCGGTGGTGCCTCCACTCCGCCGGGCCGGCCGGGCGGCGCCGGTGCCAGCAGCTTGATCCCCGGGGATGGAGAGCGGGAGCGCGAGGTCGCGAGCGGCGGGGGAGGAAAGTGACCGAGGGTTTCCTCGATGCCCTTTTGTCTCCGATCTAAGCGCATGGCCGCTTGATCCGGTGGACGGCCGTGATCGAAACCCTAAGCCCACGGCTTCGGCCGAATGCAAGGCGAGGCCGGCTTGGGTTCATCCGTGGGGTCGGGTCAGGTTGGATTTTTCTTCCGCTATTTTTTATACGTTTATTCAAAAGAGAAAAATAAAAGTCAAAGAAATGTTTCTAAAAAGTTTATGATTTTTATTCGTGAAAGAAAAGTTTCAAAACGGAAAATTGAAAATTTTCGTAAAAAAAGTTCATGAATTTTATTTAGTCAAAAAAGTTTCAGAAAAGTAAAAAGTTCGTGAATTTTTATTCACGTTTTCCGCATGAAATAATTATTAGTGCTCTTTAAATAAAAGTTTTAAAAGAATTATGTTTTAAGAGCATGTTAAAGTAATTATTGAAATGAATATGATTATGTTATTTTTATGACCAACGTTGTTAATAACATGATCATGTTTTATTATTAAAATTTAAAGGTGCATTTATTTCTAATATTTTGCCCAACGGTAATATAGATTTAATTGCATAGACAATTGTATGTTTAATTTGACCAACGTTAGATTATTGCATATGATTGTTTTATTGATGTCACTTAAATTGTGATTTCAGAGGCTTTCACTTGATGAGTTGCCTAAAAGAGTTTTCGACACTTGAGGTGACAACCACACCGAGTGGAGGAAGAAAGTTGAACTGCATTTATTTGTGTGATCTTGACGGGTTGTGGTGAAACCACACCGGTCGAACCCACAGAGCCAGAAGAGAGGCCAACCATGATGATGTGCATGGGCTAAAAAGAAGGGGGAGTATGCTCCTTTGGAGCAGTCCCACCTCATAGATAACCAAAAGTGGGTCAATGCAAATAAAAAGTGCATGACTTTTATAAAGAATACAATTGAGAGGCCATTGTGGGCTCCATTCCGAGTGCACTTCCGCAGGGAGTTGTTATAAAAATAAAGAGCCAGCCAACCGGCTCTTCAAAGATCTATGCCACCTTGTGTTAGAGCAACTGGTGAGTAACGCCAGTGGTAGTCGTGAATAAGAGAGCACATCCTCGGATGAGTAATATGGGCAAAGCCGCCCATGGATGCGGATCCGAGATCAAACCAGCACCCCGTCCACCCGGTCATGGCTTCACCGCCACGAGTTTGCAACTTTGTGGTAAACTATAATATGTCACCCGAACATGGGACATTGAAAAGACAATAGCAATGTGTGTCCAAGAAGAGGAAGACTCAAAGCCGCAATGGTGGTTCAATCAACTATGTGAAGGAGTGGAAGAAAAGAACTACAATCAAAACAACAAAAGTTCTCCTTCAAAGAATGGAAAAGCCCCTATCAAGATCCGGACGCAACAGCCTTTCGGACAAAGACACGGTTCCACTAAGCGTAAAGGGCATTACAAGAAAGATCCACCGCTTGGTTGAAGCCACCATGGCAAAAGAGGTAACAATATAGGTTCATTTGTCAATGAACCTTGTATACATTTTCAAAATCCACTTGGTGGATTGATTCCGAGCAACTGCTCATGTTGCAAATTTTTACAGGATTCCATTCGACGAACTACGCTAAGAAGCTTAAAGACGATTGAAGTGGCAGACGGAGTTGAAGCGGGTTGAAGCTGTCGGTGATATCTCCTTGGAGTTAGTATGGATTCAATCTTCTACTTAGAGATGTTTTATTTGTTCCATCGTGTCATAGAAACTTAATTAGTGTTTCTTGTTTGGACAAAGATAATTATGAATGTCATTTTGGACATGGCAAGTGTGCTATTTGGTATAATAATGCTTATGTGGGTGATGCTTTACTACATGATGAGCTTTATTTGTTATCACTTCATGAAAAAGTTTATTCCGCTTTGGCAACATGAAAGAAAATGTTTCCGCCCAATAAAAAGCAAAAGAAAAGAAAAGAATATTTGACTCATCGAAATTATGGCAATGTCGCTGGGCCATATTTCAAGGGGAGAATAGAAAGATTAGTCAAAAGTGAAATTCTTCCTCCTTAGAATTTTTAGACTTAGAACAATGCATAGATTATGCTAAAGGAAAGTACGAAACAAATCAAAAAGGTGCAATCCATAGCACGGCACACTAGAAATCATCCATACCGATATTTGTGGACCATTTCGGGAAAAGTGTGGATGGATATGACTGCTCATAACATTCAAGATGATTACTCGCTATGGATATATTTATCCAATCAAAGAAAGATCCGCGTTGGATAAATTTAAAATATTCAAAGCTGAAGTTGAAAATCAGCATGATAAAAGAATAAAGATAGTTAGGTCTGACCATGGGGAGAGTACTACGGTCGGCACACTCCATATGGCCAAGTCCTCGACCTTTGCAAAGTTCTTGTAGGAGACGCATAGTTGCCAAAGATTCAATGCCGGGCTAACCTCAAGAAATGGAGTAGCCGAAAGGCGCAACCACACTTATGGATATGGTGCGCAGCATGATGAGTTAGTCCAACTTGCCATTGGGATTATGGATGGAGGCGCTTAAAACCGCCATTCACATTCTCAATAGAGTACCAAGCAAGTCGGTGCCCAAAACACCGCATTTGGCTATGGATTGAAGGGTGCCATCCCTACAACACTTGTGGTGTGGGGTGCCCTCACGAGGCCAAAATGTTTAATCCAAACATTGGAAAGTTAGATCCCAAAAAGTGAGTCGCCACCATTGGCTATCCGCCAGATCAAAGGGTTTTTGCTTTCACCCCAAACAGATATACAAAGTTTGTAGAAACGAGACATAGTCTTCTTAGAGGACTAAATGATGAGGGGGAGCTTGGTAGCTCGGAAAATTGATCTTGAGGAGAAGAGGGTGCATGCACCTAATCCGATGATCCAGAGCCATTTTTTCACTACCGGCCGTAACTCCACCCATGACAACTATGGGGCAGACTGAACCTGTCCGTCAGAGCCGATCGAACCCGTTGTTGAGCATGAAAGGGAGGTGCAACAAAGAATTTTAGAAGAAGTGCCAAGTTGAGGCATGTAATGTGCCGTAAATCGAGGCCCTTAGAGGGTCTATAAGACCAAGAAAGTCAGCTATTTCTACCGACTTTAAAGTTTATAACAGAAATGGTTCATATGGAAAAAGATCCCACCTCATATGAAGAAGCCATGAGAAGCCCTCATTCATCGATTGGATGAAGGCAATGGAAGACGAGATGAAATCAATGAGTTCCAAAGATGTTTGGGACTTAGAGGAAATTCCTAAAGGAGCCAAATCAAGAGGCTGCAAATGGGTCTACAAAATTAAGTATGACTCTAAAGGAATATAGAAAAATATAAAGCACCACTCGGGCAAAAGGATTTTCACAAAGAGAAGGGATAGATTACAAAGAGACATTTTCTCCGGTCTCATGTAAGGATTCCTTCGTAATCATAATGGCATTAGTTGCTCATTTTGATTTAGAGTTACATCAAATGGATGTAAAACGGCATTTCTCAACAGAGATTTAAAGGAAAATGTCTACATGAAACAGCCCAAGGGTTTTATCATGGAAGGCAAGGAAAATATGGGATGCCGCCAAAGAAATCCATTTATGGATTAAAGCAAGCCTCTAGGCAGTGGTATTTAAAGTTTAATCAAACGATTAAAAGTTTTGGATTTAAAGAAAATATTGAGGATAACTGCATTTATGCAAAGTTAAAAAATGGGAAATATATTTTCCTAATCTTGTATGTGGATGACATTCTGCTTAGAGGGATGTTAGTCTACTACAAGAAAAAAGAAGTTCTTATCCTCGAATTTTGACGTAACAGATCTTGGTGAAGCATCATATGATTTGGGCATAGAAATTCACCGAGATAGAAACAATGGAGTCTTAGGACTATCGCAGAAAGCATATTTGGAGAAGGTTCTTAAAAAGTATAATATGCATGCAGTAAAGCCACACCGCTCCTATAGTTAGGGCTATAGTTTTGGGAAATTCCAATGTCCCAAGAACCAGACGAGATCGATCAAATGAAAGGAGTACCATATGCTTCGCAGTTGGCAGCTTAAAGATGCACAAGTGTGCACTCGCCTTCTTAGCCTTTATCACCGGGTACTCGGTAGATATCAAGAGAATCCAGGCATAGAGCAAGGAAGATGGTAAAGAAAGCATTGCTTATGCGAAGGCACGGAGGACTACATGCTAACATACAGAGATCGATTCTAGAGATAAAAGGGTATTCAGACGCAGATTTTATGGGGACAAAGATGATAGAAAATCCACGAAATGATTCACCTCGCCGGGGAGCTATTTCGTGGAAAAGCTCCAAATAGTCGACAGTTGCATCATCCACGATGTATGCAGAATTCATAGCATGCTTCAAGCCACGGGCAGGCGATATGGCTAAAGAAATTTGTTCCGATTTGAAAGTGGTAGATTGTATTCACAAACCACTAAAGATGTATGGCACAATCAGCCCCGGGTATTTTACGCCACAACAACAAGTCGAGTAATGCTGCCAAAACAATAGAGATAAAGTATTATGTTGTGAAAGATAAAATCCAGGATCAAACTATAAGTCTCGAGCATATAAAGACAAAAGATATGCTTTGGGATCCGCTTAACTAAAGGCTTACCATCCAAAGTGTGTTCAAGGAACACTTTGTCGGCATGGGTTTAAGGGAAAGCCTTATGATTCCTGGATAGGCCCAAAAGGAACAGAATTTGTCTCCGAACATAACGATGTTTGAAGGATGATTCTATCGGCAATTGAGCTGTGACGATGAAACATGCTCTATGTACCAATATGTGATGAAACAAATAAACTAGAAAGTATAAGGTTAAAAGTAAAGTTGAGATCAAGGGGAGAATGTTAGGTTGATCTCATCCCATTCAACCCAACGGGTCGAACGGGCCCCGACTCGCCGATCGGGGTGCCCAACCAAACCATGGTTGGTGGGCCCCGTCCAAAGCCAAATAAAGAGGTGGGTGCCGGGCACGATCACGAGGTTGACCTGCACCACAACACCACCGCACACCAATCCGATCTAGGGTTTGCGCTTAGGCCGACGGGAAGTCCGCCCCACCACCTCGCCCCACCCGCCATCACCATGGCCGTGCTGGATCGAGTTCATCCGCACCGGAGAAGGTAGGTTACCGGATCTACTAGCCTACTCCAATCATAAGGATCTATCATTCCTTTCTATTTGAGGAAAGAAAGCATAGCCGTTTTCATTCATTCATTAATAGGAGGAGAAAAGCATACAAAAGGTAAGATGAGTTACATCCGAACGACTGAACCCATAAAAAAGAGCAAATAACCGAACCATATTGAGCTACAGGGGACACAAAAGAAAGAAAAGGAGTTTTGGCACCACGACGGATAGGTATAGGAATATAGTTAACGCGGTTGGCAAGCAAGTTTGGCACGACAGCGGACCAACGGATGCAGAAAGATCAAAGGAACGGGCAATTTAATTGTAGACTGAAAGCACATGCATGCTTTGCTCTCCATTTCCATGCACACGTAGGGACACAGGCTGCTATATATCTCCTGTTCCACTAGACAAGTTGCACCTCAGACCAAACATACATACACGACTGTGGAAATGCATAGGCGCGTACGTAACACTGATCCATACTGGCCTTCCGTGCTAAAATTGTGGACTGCAGTTTGGCAGCCTCACCAGCGTGTAAGGCCATTTCTAACCGATCCCTTATATCAAATTAGTGGAGTATATTTGGATTTTTACTTCACTAAGTTTGACCTAACCGGTCCTTAAAACAGCTTTTACTCCTTCCCTGTCCACTAGAGTATATTTACTCCCTATGTCCGAGCAAAATCGCCTCTTCTCCCCCCTCCCTCCTCCTCCCCCACCCCACCCCCCACCGCTGCCGGGCCCTCGCTTTTTGATGGTCGGACATGGCTGGCCTGGTCCCCCGCCGATCCCGCGATCCGCCGCCACCGCTGGTCCTCCTCCATGGGCGCCATCGAGGGCCGCCAGATCCACCCGCCATCGCTTCCACGCAGGTTCGAGGACTTCCCTTCCCCTCCGCCCACCACCGACGAGGACGGACCTCAGATCCGCAACGGTGGTGGGGGCGGTGGTCAAATCACAGATCGGGAGACCCACCCCGGCCGGGCGGTGGCTAGGGAACTTTCATGGCTGAGCTCACGGCCATGGAGTACGATCGCTGGCAGGTCCGGGCCATGCTGGCACCTGGCTCAACTTCTTCTTTGGCACGATTGATCCACCTCGCCTCGCCGGAGCTGGGGTGGGAGCTCGGCTATGGCCACCACGCCCGCCAGAGCCGGGGAGTTTAGTTTAAATTTGTATTTTATGTTCGTGCAAAACTATCTATGTTTATGTTTGATTGCATGCTACTTTTAGTTCAAATTGCTTTGAATTTGATCAAATTGAAGTTTACTCCATTAAGTTTTGGGGATCGTTAGAAACGACAAAACATTAGTGAAGTTATATACATCAAATTGCCGACCCGCCGCCGCAAAGATCCACCCCGCCTTGCCCGGTTCGGGACTTCCCATCCTTCCTCCGCCTGCCTCCGACGAGGACCTACCTCTGGTCCGCAGGGGTGGGGGGACATGAGGGTCAAATCATAGATCGGGAGACCCACACCCGGTGGTGGCTCGGGAACTTTCACATGGCCAAGCTCGGCCATGGAGTACTCGGCCTGGCAGGTCCGCTATGACGGCCATGGTTGGCTCAACTTTTCCTTCGGCACGGCTCCGGTCCACCTCATCCCGCCGGAGCCGAGGTGGTGAGCCGGGCCTCCACCACGCCCCGCCAGAGCCGGGAAGTTTAGTTTAAATTTGTGTTTTATGTCTGGCCAAAAACTATCTATATTTATATTTGAAAGCATGCTACTTGTAGTTCAAATTGCTTTGAATTTGATCAAATTGAAGTTTACTGCTAAATTTAGGGATCAGTTAGAAAAGGCAAAAATTAGTGGAGCATATATACTCCATTTAGGTTTTATCCGATAACTTGTAAGGGATCGGCTAGGATGCCCTACCTGCCGGTGCCTCCTTTTTCTGTACAATGCATGCATGTTATAATCTCACACGAATTCAACGATGGTTCAACCCAACACGGCACTAGAATCGTGCTGTTTAAACTTGATGTCACAAGAACAACCTCACTTAGAAACAAGTGTCAGGGCCACACAAATCATGGACGGTATTACTGTGTTGTGCTGACGGGGCCGGTGATAATGATTTAACAAACACAACATAAACTGATTATTAGTACAACCCGGGTTGTGGGCAACTAGACGACAGATTAATACAGCTCAGCTTGCTTCATGATGGAGATCGGACGGAGACCCAGTGACAATGCCCGTGGCATGTCATCTTGGTAACATGCTGTTGGATCAAGGACAAACAGCCCAGATCATCAGCTACTGTATCAGAAAGTACTGCATACACGCACTGTAGAGACACGCTGTTCTTCGGTTCCTGTAGAAACACGTTGTACCATGCGTCCTGTAACCATGCACTGTCCGAAT
The DNA here is from genome assembly GCA_021437245.1 of Aegilops speltoides. NCBI lineage: Eukaryota > Viridiplantae > Streptophyta > Magnoliopsida > Poales > Poaceae > Aegilops > Aegilops speltoides. The sequence continues at coordinate 43,773 of JAHHZJ010000472.1, read as the reverse complement.
TGATGCATCCGTCGATTCTTGATCTGACCATTTGAAGAGGGGAGAATGTTGCAAACTTGCAATTCATTGGTAACATGGTGGGTAAGTCACCGGATCATAGTCCGACGAGATCCGTGATACAAAGTTACACCCATGCAACGTAACTACTGCCTCCATCCTATAATGTAACATGTTTTTGACACTACATTAGTATCGAACGGTATTACATTATGAAACGGAGGGCATAGTATTTAACACCGTCACGGAAAGTACTCCACCGACAAATTAAAAAATAAAAAGAAAGTAATCAGTAGCTTAGGAATCAATATTCGTCCATTCTTCAAAGATAACGGGTAATCATGCAAAGCTTCGACGGCCGGTCAGGCAGAGGAAGAAGATGGCGGTGGGTGTTCAGATCGTGATGGCCGGCGCTGGACTGGTCGTCGTCGTTGTCCTCTTCGAGGATGGAGGAGTAGACGGTGTAGGACAAGGCGAGGCCGAAGGCAACCATCAGGATCCACCCCAGCAGGTCGTGGCTCAGCCTCAGCCCGGTGCCGTCGGTCGACACCCGCTCGTCCACCAGCGCCAGAACCAGCGCCGGGGCCAGCACCGGGGCCGCCGCCACCGCCATGGCGCTCGCCTCAGCGAGCAGCGGTGCGCCCTTGACCACCGCCAGAGCCAGAGCCGAGGAAGCCTTCTTCTTGAGGTCCTTGAGCAGCTGCACCTCAGCCTCGCGGCCTTGGCCACTCTCAGCCGAGGCAGCCCTGCATCTGCATGCGGCGTCTCATTTCACTTAGCAACTTACCTGGAGACCGCGGCGGTCTGGCGGCGACGAAGACGGCCGTGGCGCTGATGGTTGCCATTTCTAATGCTCGTAGATTGTAGTACCTCTGATCGTAAGAGAGCCAATTACTTGTGGGTGTGTATCCAGGCAGAGGCAGTCCAGTATATATTGCATCATGGTTCATAGGTCACTAGCTACTTGCCACCTTGGACATTACCTATTCCTGTTAGATATTTCCGAGAGATTGGTAGGCAACACGCACGGTCAAACGAAACGAGTCCAACCACAACCAGCCTGGCTCCCGGAAGAAGCAACTGTGGACGTTGGGCGTCAGGTATAATCAGCACGGTTGGCAGGCAGGGTACACAGCAAGAGCGCTATAGATTTGGCACGACAGAGACCCATGGACGACGAAAGACAGATAACGGAAATGGTACAAATAGTAGAACTGTTTGATATTTTATTGTTCACATCAAGAGCATTGAGCTCGAGCTGAGATGGGGACTTTGAGGGAAGCGGAGTATCTACTGGAAGCTTATGGCACTGTTTGTTTTTTTGTTTCAGCTTTTACAGCTTTTCTATTTTGACCAAAAAGCTATAAAAGTTCGAAATAGGTGCCGGAGCTTTTATGGCTTTTGATGAACCAATATAACAATATTTGGCTCCAAAAGCACATATTTATGAGTTTCTATGCCTTTTGGCCAAAGTGGAAAAACTTAAAAGCAGAAGTAAAAGCCCAAACAAACAGGGTCTTATATGCTCCTGCATGAATAGTAAATTAGAAAATAGTATGAGTAAACACTACTAGGAAAAGGCTAGCAGCGCTGGTTTTAGATGATCAAGCGGGACCGGCCACTTATACGGCGCCCAGCTAACTCATAGCAGAGGCTGCGGCGACCACCACGGTACACAAGTGTAGCAAAGAACGCGTTATGGGAAGCTCGCATCGTTAGTAGCGCTTAGCGCTTTCAGGTGACGCTAATCGCTATTGAGGCGCTGCTGCTAACTTTTGTACACTGCCATGCTAATTTAAGTAGTTTTTTTGGCATATTTGTTTTGTATTTGAATAGGCTTTGTAGAAGAATCTTTAGCACATAAAATGTCATCATGATACACATACAAATGTTCATAGACCTCAAATGTAATCATAGCATGTACATACAAATAGTCTCTTCATAATCATCATCCAACACAAAGTGATATCTTGTTATCTCCAAAATAGCAATACATGCAAGTCTCAATACTTGCAACTACAACAACGTATCCATCTAAACAAAGGTATACCAAGAAGTGCTATCACTATGAGTGAGAGCGGAACCATGCAAGACATGAGGTGGCGGTTACGAAGTTCCTCTCGCTAGCGTGAACCTCAAGTAACTAGCTTCTCCTTCTTGTTCGCTTTTGAAGTTTTTATGGCCTGGTGAACCCATTCACTTGCGCCGACACTCATGCCACTCGTTGTACAACCCCAAACCTTTCCTTTGTACACCATATAGCATTTCCATCTCGCCATCAAGAAACTAGGTACCGTTAGAGATGCATGTTCATGAAGAGGATGTACAATCATATATATGCAACAAAATATACTAGAGCAACAAAAAAGAAAGGTTAGCAACTAGATGCAACATATAAGACGCAAATTAATTAACTAGAGGTACGGAGGTCATCGTGAAAACTAACAAAGTAGCGGAAATTTGGCAGGACCGTGGACATCACAAAGTTTCATTGCTACAAAAAGTATACAAGTTCAACCGAACAATCATCATCATCGGCATCATAAATCACTAGAAGTTCCATCCTTCCATATCATCAAGGCAAACCCTAGCTGCTTGAACGGCGGAGGTCTAGACGTTGCATGCCTATGGAAGTTCGGACGCCCCGCGATATAGGGCCCGGGTGGAACATCCCTTTCTCGATTTCTTTTTCATGATGATCGCCGCAATGTCGCTTTGGATGGAAAGAAGTCATCTCTAAGTTTATAATTCGCTTCTCCATGAGATTCTAGCCACTTGTGGATATGATCATCATTTCGCTGTTAATGCAAGCTTTTGGTGATCCGTGTTGAACTGAATCATGAGATGGACGATGTAGAATCCATCCTTCTTGCTTAGTTTTGGGACATGGATGTAGGAGAAGGTTTTATGCGCCAAACCCATCTTCTTGTTCCTTTGTTTCGATATGCACGTACACCCTAAAGTGAAGCCTTGGAGAGCATCATCTAGAATATTCATTATGTGGGTGTAGTCCTTTTCTCGTAGTCTCCGGAAGTGTCAAAATACACGGCGGGGAGACTTATGGGTAAAGAACGATAAGGACGGCGCCCGGCGGGAAAGACACCTCAAATTATTCCCCATATGGAGAGAAGGAATGATTGAAATGCACGAAAGGGTTGTCCGAATCGACTTACTTTGGACGAAAGGCACGAGGACAATTTCCCGTCCTTATTCTGCACCATGAAGTTTTGAGGTACCCCTAGCAGTTTACCTCAAAGTCGCCGAGACTCAAGAAAGACTGTGCATGTAACGGATCCGCCACACAGATTTGCGAGACTTCTTCACTCTTCACGACGGAAGTAGAAGCCAAAAAGGCGGACGATAGTAAAATCAAGCCCTTTGTTAGAAACATCTCAAAGATATGGTCAAACCAAGGAAGAACACCTGCTGGCCGTGTGTCGATGTAGCACTTCCCCGTGCACACGAGCCGGTATGTCGGATATCCCGGATCCTTTGAGGCTAGGTTTTTCAACAAAGACATGGTCGCAGCCTCCGAGATCCCCGATATCCTCCCCGTTTCGGGCGGTAGCATCGGCTCGCCTGTGAGATGGAACATGACCGACCTTTCACGGGTACACGCCTTCCTAATCACATTCCTGGGGCCCGCTTGTTTGGGGCAAAAACCCGAAATTCCCCTTTTCGGCCCCTTTCCCATTTCCAAGCCCAATGTTCCCGGCTCCTTCACGCTCCCCAAATTGTTCCCACGGAATCCCCAAAAAAAAAAGGGGTTTCCCCCCCCGGGGTTTTAAAAAAACCCCCCCCCCCCCCAAAAAAAAAACCCCAAACCCAAAAGGGGGGGTTTTTTTTCCCCCAAAAATTTTTTCCAAAAAACCAAAAAAAAAACCCCCCTAAATTTAAAAGGGTTAAAAAAGAAATGTTCCTTTAAAAAAAAAAAAACCCCCCCCCCAAAATTCCCCCAAAAGTTTTTTAAACCCCCAGGGCCCCCCTCCCAACCAAAAAACCTGGACCAAATTTTTTGGGGGGCCCGGCCCCCCTTTTTTAAAAAAGGGTTTTTGGAAAAAAATTTTTTAAAACCCCCCCCCCAAAAAAAAAAAGGGGGGGCCCCCCCTTTTTTAAAAACCCCCCCTTTTTTCCCCCCCCCCTTTTTCCCCAAAACCAAAAAAAAGGGGGGGGGAACCCAACCCCAAAATTTTCGCCCCGGCCCCCCCCGGGGTTTGGGTTTTCCCCAAATTCCCCCCATTTTTTTTTTGGGGGGGTTTTTGGGGGCCCCCCCCCCCCGCCCCCGGGGGAAACCCCCCCGGGGAGGGGGTTTTTTAAAATTCCCAAACCGAAACCCGGAAAAAAAATTTTTTTTTTTCCCCCCCCGGGGGGGGGGTTTTTCCCCCAAACCCCCCCCCCCCCCCAAGGGCGGAATTTTCCCCCAAAACCCCCGGGAAAAAGGGGGTTTTTTGGGGTTCGGGCCCCGGGGTTTTGGGAAAAGGGGCCGGGGGGGGTTTTTTTCCCCCCAAACCCCCCCCCCCAGGGGGAAAAAAAAAGGGGGCCCCTTTCCCCAAGGGGGGCCCCCCTTTTTCCCCCCCGGGGGGAAAACCCGGCCCCAAAAAAAAGGGGAAAAAGGCCCCTTTTTTTGGGGCCCGAAAGGGGCCCCCCCCCCGGGAAGGGAAGGCCCCCCCCCGGGGGGGGGTTAAAACCCCCCCTTACCCCCCCCCGGAAAATTAAAAACCCCCCTTTTTCCCCAAAAAACCCCCCCGGGGGCCCCCGGGGGGGGGGGGGTTTCCCCCCCCGGGGGCCTTTTGGGGGCCCTTTAAAGGGGGGGGGGGGGGGAAAATAAGGGGCCCCCCAAAGGGGGGGGGGGGCCCCCCCCCCCTTTTAAAAAAAATTTGGGGGGTTCCCCAAAAACGGGCCATCCCCGGGTTCCCGGGCCCTTTTTAAAAAAAACCCCCCAAAAAAAAGGGGGTTTTTGGGAAGTTCAAACCCCTCGGGTTTTCCCCCCGGGGAGCCCCCCCGGGGGCCCCCCCCGGGGGAACCCCCCCCTTTGAAGGGGGGGCCCCCCTTTAACCCAAACCCCCGGGGCCCTCCGGGGTTTTTTTTTTTTTGGGTTTTTTTTTCCCCCCCCCCCCCCCAAATTTCCCCAAACAAAGGCAAAAGGAAGGGTTTGGGGGGAAAAATTTGCCCCAAAAAAAAAAAAAAATTGGGGAAAAACCCCAAAACCCCCAAAAAATTTTGGGGGGGGGGGGCCCTTCCCAAAACCCTCCCCCCCCCCGGGGAAAGGGAAAAACCTTTCCCAAAAATTTTAAAACCCCCAAACCCCCCCCCCCCCCCCCCGTCCCCCCTTCCCCCCAAAAAAAAAAAACCGGGAAAAAGGGGAAAAGGGGGGGGAAAAAATTCCCCCCCAAAAAAAAAAAGGGGGGGAAAAAAAAAAAACCCCTTTAAAAAAAACCCAAATAAAAAAAAACCCCAAAAATTTCCCCCCCCCCCCCGTCCGTGATCCGCTATGTCAAGTTGCCGTGATCAACTCGCAACTCCACTTGTCCGCTAGCCCTCGCACTATCCACCACCGCATAGGAATGGCGACATTAATTATTTATGATTTTGATCCTCGGCACCTGTCGCCTTCGACAACCTACCGAGTCTCTGTGGCTACTATCTATACAGGCGATTTTATGTGCAAAACTGTTAATAGACAACAAGATGCGCCATTCTCGCACTTCAAACCCCGCCAAAGAAACTCATAGCGGCATTATGAATCCGCCTCGTGGATTTAAATCCTTCCAATCACCATACGATCAACGCACGGTGATCTTCTCGAGATAGACGCCTCTCAAGCAGATTCTTCAGTTCTCCCGCCGGATACTAGCGGTGCCGAACCTCTCGCCCTCCGACTCGGGATACCTCCATGACGATATTTCAGGCTCGCTGCCTTTATCTCGACGGCCAAGAAAGCAGACGGAGGCGTTTTCGCTTCCATCATCTCCGTAAGAAGGTCCTCAAGATGAACTCATCTCGAGAAGGCCGCAGATCCGAATCTGCAAGATAAATATTTCGTTACCCATGTACACAAATGGAGGTATTTCACTAATTAACCCTTTTTATACTCACGGCTCACCGAGGGCTGATCCTTTACGATGATTGTACGTCCGATTCTCCCCGACGCCGACCCCCGGTGAAGATCTCTTCCCCGCTTAGGGCTTTGGCCTCCTGATCTTCTGAGGCGGTCCTTTTCTCCCTCGAAGGAGGGGTTTTGATTCCCCTCTTCGACGCCTTTGGGCTAAATAACAGCTCTCTATTTTCCCATCGCCCCCTTTCATGGGCACGCCTCCAACATTCTCGACCAAAGACGGGCTCCAAAGGCGGTCTCCGGAGGGGGACCGACACCTTATCAGCCTCGATCGCGCTTACCCACTCCTGTGAAGAATAATGGGTCACGAGGCTAACTCTAGAGAGGCAGATAAATAGAACGTCCGACTCGAGCTATTTACCCGAGTATCCGGGCGACAGGCTTAAGCCTCGCCCCTCGCCAATTCGCACGCTACCCGCGTCCGAAGAACAACTTGTACATCTCCACGGTGTCGCACTCCATGAAGTGTTGAGAATCCGAGGTCCTCCGTTGAACTCCCATAGACGGAGAGGACGGCGCTTGCAGGCGTAAGATGCCTGATTAGCATAACCTCGCATCACCCCAATCAGATTGATCTCCTCACCGAGGTCTCGAATCCGCCCGCAATAAGGGCACGCCTTCTGGACGGCCCCCAATTGAGCCCTTGGTCACCCATGACATCACGGCATGGAGGTCCCGGCGAATGAAGGCGGCGACTTTTGCTTGTCGCCTTCGGAGCGGTGATATAGAACCACCCGCTGCCACATTCCGAGTTCCTCTTGAAGGAACCTCGGCCACGGGCATCGGCCTTTTGCTTATGGTCAGCCCTGCCGACTCCGCTTAACGCCTCGATCACCTTCGCCCACATTGAAGGTCTTCAGCCACAGCCAAGTGGGGAGTGACGCGGAGGAAGGCTTCACAGATGATAATGAATGCGAGATGTGGAGGATGGACTCCGAGCCAAGTCGTGAAAGTCCAGCCCGTAGTAGAACATGAGCCCTCTCACGAAGGGGTCCGCTGGAAGCCTAAACCTCGACGGAGGTGGGATACAAAGACAACAAACTCACCGGCTCGGATGGGCACGGCCTGCCCTTGGCTGCGAACCTCAGAGGCTGTGCACTTGGCCACATCGTGAACTTTAATATGTCCTCCTCAATCGCCCCGGAGGTCGGGTTTACATGATTGAGAATCAAGCGCCGAGTCCGAGGCTCGGTGTTGGAACCGGAGCGAGGAGGAGATTTGATGCGAGATTGAAGAACAAGAACAAGCCTTGGTCCTCTTTAAAGGAAAAAAATACCAAGGGCCGCCTCCGGACCGCTTGGGGATTCACCTTCGATAGAGGAGGTGTGGCCACGGGAACGGTTGGGTTACCCATGCACGATTGATGAGAATCCTGAATAAGGGGAACACGATCTTCGCTGGACAAGACGTTGTTGAAAACCGCCGCTAAATGTGCCGAGGTGGTATAATAAAAACAATTCAAGAAAAGGCTTGGTAGCGGTGATATCATGCCGCATAATACGCCGCCAGATTAGACTTGTGTGCATTTTATTCTCTACGGTGGAATGTGGAATTTATTTTGCAGCCGACACTATCCTCGGTGTTCATGATCTCTCTCGATTATTCAAGGGAGGAACCCGCTTTGCAATGCCGAACATTATGCGCGCGCCAGACTTATCATCATTGAAGCCCTGGTTCGTGGGCTACCGAGGAGTCCTCGACTAGGGGTGTCCGGACAGCCGGACTATCATCGCCTCACGGACTCCAAGACTACAAAGATACAAGATTGAAGACTCCGGCCCCGTGTCCGGATGGGACTTTCTCGGCGTGGAAGGCAAGCTTGGCAAGACGGATATGTAGATCTCCTACCATTGTAACCGACTGTAATTCCTAGCCTCCTCCGTGTCTATATAAACCGGAGGGCTTTAGTCCGTAGGACAACATACATTCATACCATAGGCTAGCTTTAGGGTTTAGCCTCCTTGATCTCGTGGTAGATCCACTCTTGTACTACCCATATCATCAATATTAATCAAGCAGACGTAGGTTTTACCTCCATCGAGAGGGCCCAACCGGTAAAAACATCGTGTCCCTCGCCTCCGTTACCATCCGCCTAGACGCACAGCTCGACCCCCTACCCGAGATCCGCCGGTTTTGACACCGACAGCCACCTCGATGAGCTCGCTCGATCAACCGTAACTTGCACGATGATGGATCTCACAAAGCCTCGGTTCCCTGGGTCGACTGGGCTCTTCGTCTAACAACCGAGATGGCGCTCACATCTTGCCGCCGATGAGCGTGAAGACCCACCCCTTGGGGAGTGATGAAGTCATGTACATAGGGTAGGCTCACGACTGCCCTAGGTACCCTTCCCAAGCGCATCCCTGAAGAAGCTGCCTTCCAAATGACTCAAGAGAGACTTCACTCGACGGACTCAAGGACTTGACCATGAAGACTCACTGACCACTAGGAGGCCAAGAGCCACTCGATCCAAACGGTCTGTAATTAAGTAGTCTTTATGGCCATGATGACACTTTATGGGCATGCTATCAAGAACGCCAAGTCTTAATGTACTTTAAACCCTCGATAACTGAAAGTGCCGGAGGGGTCTCTGGCAGACACTATATAAGCCACCCTCCTCAAGGTAAAGGGTTCAGCACTCGTAATCTATACACACATAATCCAATGACCGCCTGTGCTCGAGACGAGGGCTGTTACTTCTCCGAGAAGGGCCTGAACTCAGAAATCCCTTTGTCTGCATAATTGCTCCATAGCTAGGATCTTGCCTCCATACCTACCCCCATTCTCCATCACGACTTAGAACCACGATAGTTGGCGCCACCGTGGGGCAGGTGTCTTAGCGATTTTTGGAGAAGTTGCAATTGTTCCATTGCCTTCATCATGGTTTCGTGGAGTTTTGGTCGAGGGCCACGTAGATCCGCCTCGGTGCGCCACCTTCATCGCCGACGACTCCGCTTTGGCTCTGTGGAGGCTCCACTCGACATCGACGCTGCCCTCATGATGCGGGCGACGATTTCCGTGTGTGTGTCCGCGACGTCATTGTGGATAACCGCCGACCAGACGTCGACTTCTATCGCCCTCTCTCCCTGTTTCTCGCTAGCGCAAGCGCCTGGTAGGTCAAGACTCTAGCAAGGTGAGGCACGCAGCGGGTGAGGCACGCAGCGGCTCGCCAATCGCCACCACCCAAGTCGCGATAATCGAGCCCGACGAATCTCTACTACGCCTTGCTCGATCCGCCGACCGCTCAGAGAGACCGCGATCCGAAGTGCGACAGAGCGATCCGGCGGCGGAGGTCTTGATGGTCAATGGGCCTCGTAGCCTCCTGCATTCCCCGCCATTTACCGGATGGACGGTGGAGGCGACCCCGCCAGTTCATGAGGAATATCAACCCGAGCCACTTAATTCTCGCAAAGGGAAGAACTCGCCAAGCAGAACATGGATGCCCCGTGATACTCCCATCGCAGGAGAAACCCCGAGGCTCGCGCTTGGAGGAGGCACGCTTTTAACTTGGTCAACGCGCTGATCGAGAATTTCCAACAGCACTCGATTTAGCCATGCAACGAAAGCAATTCATTCCGCCGACGCCAACTCTTCCCGCAGCCGACCTCCGTATATCAACCCCGATTCAAAATTTAGCAACCGCGTCTGTGATAGCAGTAGTCAATTCAGCCCTCTCACCGAGGTTAAGGTGAGGCTTGACGCAGATCGTGGATTTGCTCCGAGCAAGAGGAGATCAAAATTCAGCCTGTGTCACAAGCCACGCAATAGGATTCACAATGATCCGTCGCATGCGTAATACAGCCTCAGCCGGCTCACAGCCCAAGATCGCCTCCGCGCGTGAGGGACTCGAGGGTCGACGTGACCCATATGGGCGACCGATTCGATCGCGGATGATAGGCATCGAGTGCCTACCCTCCCCAAGAGGTGGATCTTACGCCATCGGTAGCAAGATGACAGCGTTAGCTCAAGTTGGGCTTAAGAGCCCCAATGACCCTGTGGAACTGTGCTTTGACGCTGCGATCCATCATCGCAAGGTCCGGTCGACCGAACAGTAGCTCATCGAGGTGGCCATGACAGATGATGCCCACCAGCAGCCGAGTCCATGTTTCAGGTCCGTAATGTTTCAGCAGGCTATCGAGCTGCTGTGATTCCCCCAACTTCAGGTTGGTGACTCGAGGCAAGTTCACCGTGAGTCTAAGCCCAAACTTAGCTTGAAGAACACCGAGTGGCGGTGCAAGTGATTGACGATTTGAAATGATGAAGTGGCTATGAAGCATTTACCACTATGTTGGAAGGTTCGCCGTATGCGGCTGAATCAGCTTAGTCTAAGCAGCATTTACACTTGGGAAGATCTTTCCAGTGTTCACAGACATTTGAGGGAACCCGCAAGTTTACCACTTGATTGACAGAGCTGCAAGTCTGCGTAAGTTTTAATGAAACCTTAAGAGATTACATTCAGAGATGGATTACTTTGCATCATACGGTGGAGAACGCTCGATCATCAAAGCGCCTGCGCTTCAAGGATGGTGTAAAAATCGAGAGTTAAGTTTGAAGTTCGGTCGGACCGGAGATATGACCCTGAGTCGAATGATGGAAATCGCCACCAAGTATGCCAATGGTGAAGAGGAGGACCGACTCCGAAGCGGCAAGTACAAGCCGAGTCACCGGAGAAAGGAAACTCCAATGGAAGCAGAGCGAAAGTCGAGCCAGCCGCTTCCCGGGAGGCTCGCCGTGACTCGTGGCAAATTCAAAGGGAAGCCCAAAGGATCTTGGAACCCCAAGAAGGTGAAAGATAAGGAAGGAAATGACGTGATGGATCTGCCGTGTCACATCCACATGAAGAAAGACGAAGAGGGTAACTTCATCTACTCGAAACATACCACTCGCCAAAGGTCGGGTTTAATCCAGTTAGCCAAGGAAAACAGCCCAAGGACAAGGAAAAGGAGTCGGATAAGGCCGAGGACAAGGAGGACAGTGATGGAGGATATCCTCATGTTAACTCCACTCTCATGATCTTTGCTGATGTAGAAAGCAAAAGCCGATTGAAGGTTATCAACCGAGAGGTAAATATGGTCGCCCCGGCGACGCCCAGCTATCTGAGATGGTCCCAAACTCCCATTACATTCGACCAATCCGATCACCTGACTCATATAGCCACCCCTGGGAGGCAAGCTTTGGTGGTTGACCTGCCGTCAAGGCACTCGACCGATTAAAAGCTAATGGATGGTGGTAGTGACAGAACATACTATATGCGGAGACGCTAAAAGGAATGGGCATTCCGATGTCCGACCGAAAGTGCCGCAGCATGAGTTTTCATGGAGTTATACCTGAAAGAAGGCTGAGTCACCTCGCCAAATAGCTCGACGTGGTGTTCGCGATCAAGCATTTCCGCAAAGAGAAGTCGACGCTTGAAGTCGTGGATTTTCGTGAGCACTTACCCGCTATTTTGGGGAGACCAGCTATTACACGGTTCATGGCTCGACCATGTTACGTGATACCTCAAACTGAAGATGCCCGCCCCAAGGGCGTGATCACTATCACCGCAATCGGAAGAAGGCGTAAGAGTGTTTCCGTAAAGGCTCAGAATTGCCGATTCCCGATAACTATGGTAGAGCCGGAGGGTACAAGAAAATGTAGATCCGAAGGATTTGTTGCGGCCAAGAAACCCGCCATAGAATCAAGATTTCACCATCCGTGAGACAAAGCCCGCTCACATTCACCCGACCGACCCCAATGCAGCTCCGACCATATTTCCACAACACTCGACCCTAAATAGGAAGAAGCACTCATCCAGCTTCCTCCGTGAGAATCGGGACATCTTGCATGGAAGCTCACCGACATGCCGGTGTTCCTGTGGGGCTGGCTGAGCATCGCCTTAGAGTCGACTCAATAGCAAAATCTGTCAAAGAACATCTTCGACGGTCCGCCGTCCAGAAGAGAAAGGCTATTGGCGAGGAGGTGGCTCGACTGTTGGCGGCAGAGTTTATCCAAGATGTGAGAGGTTGTCCTTTCTGGACGCTTATTCCGGATACCATCAGATCCGTCTGTATGGACCCGATGAGATCAAAACAACTTTCATCACTCCATTCGGGTGCTTCTGTTATGTCACCATGCCATTCGGCCTCAAGAATGCCGGAGCCACGTTCATGAGGATGATTCAGAAGTGTTTACTCACTCAAATCAGTCGGAACGTGGAAGCATACATGAATGATGAAAGTGCTAGTATCGACTAGAGGGGGGGGTGAATAAGCGATTTTTATGAAAGTCTTCAAAACTTGGAAGTTTCAAGATGCATAAATGTAAAACAACCTAATTGATATTCAGCGGAAGATTGACTAGCCTAAACAAGCCATAGTCAAGTATGTAATGATATGGAAGTACATGACTAATAGCAGTTAGGTAGTAAGGATCAGGATGGAAGATAGTATGAAGCCAATCAACAATAGTAGTCAAGCAATAAAGTCAAACAGATAAACAGATAGGCAATGACTTCACGAAGACAAACCAAAGTAAGGTTGGGAAGGGATAGAACCAGTTGCTTGTTGAAGGCACATGATTTGTTGGACCAGCTCCAGTTGCTGTGACAACTGTACGTCTGGTTAGGGAGACTGAGATTTAACTCATAAGACTGTGGTCTTCACCTTATTCCTTGAGCTAAGGACACCCAGCCTCGCCTAATCACTCGTAAGTCTTCAAGGAGACTTCCAAACCTTCACAGACTTCGCTCACCGCAATCCACAATGACTCTTGGATGCTCAGAACGCGACGCCTAACCGGCCGGAGGATTCATACCCTCAAGTGTAATAAGTCTTCGTGTCACACGCATGTAAAGACTTCAAAGGATGCCTAACACTCTTTGGCTCGGGTGTTTGGGCTTTGTCCTCGCAAGGATTTCTCTCTCAAATGCTTCGAGGTGGGTTGCTCTCAAACGACAAAAGCCGCACAAACTCCCGAGCAGCCACCAATTTATGGTGTAGGGGTGGGCTATTTATAGCCACTAGGCTAATTGACCTGATTTGTCCAAAATGACCCTGGGTCACTATGAACCGACACGGTTCCAACGGTTAAATTTCAAACACACGCTGCAACTTTACTTGGGCTACAAGCAAAGCTGACTCATCCAGCTCGATAAGATTTACTCTCATTGTCTTCGCCAAGACATAGGATTTGGGTTGAGCATCACTTCACCACTCGACTTAGTTCACTTGGACCCCACTTAACAAGATGGTGGTTCCTATGACTCAACAAAGAAGAAAAGGAAACCATTTAAACCACACACCAAGGCCCATTGTCTTCACCTAATGTCTTCTCATGTCATAGTCTTTAATATGAATATCTTCTCATACCACCATTGTCTTCAATGTCTTCATACATTTTAGGGTCATCTCCGTAGGTAAACCAATCAATGAGGGACACTACACTACAAGTATCCCGCATTCTCACAAACGCATTAGTCCTCAACCAACTTTCTCGCCAATACTCCAAAACCAACTAGGTGGCTCTAGATGCACTTACAGATGATATTGTGGTCAAATCGCGAAGGGTTCCGACTGCTGACCGACCTCGCCAAACATTTGTCAATCTCAGAGGTATGATATCAAGCTCAATCCATCAAAGTGCACATTCGAGTTCCCGTGGAAAGTTACTCGGTTTTCGCTTCGAACGAGGAATCGATGCTAACCTGTAAAAGTTGGCACTATAATTCAATGAAACGCCTGCAAGGGTGCACGATGTCCGTGGCCATCGATGCTTGGCCGCATTAAGTCGATTCATCTCGATTCAAAGAAAAGGCTTTGCCTCTTTACCGACTAATGAACAAGGCGCAAGTTCGAGTGAACTCTAGAAGTCGATGCAGCATTTGTCGAGCTAAAAGCTCGCTTCCACCCAGCCGGTGCTTGCTGCTCCAATCAGCAAAGAGCCTCTGCTGTTTTATATTGCAGCCACAGACAAGTCGCAAAGACAAAGGCTTACTACGGCCGAGCGGGAAGAAGAAGGAAAACATTCAAAGTTCAGCGCCAAAGGTATTATCTCTCAAGTTTTGACTCCATCAAAGCAAAGATATCCTCATTATCGCTTGTGTATGGGATCTACATGACCACAAAAAGGTTGCTCATTATTTCTCCGATCATTCCATTACAAATAGCCGACGACCCCACTTTCAGAGATTCTGCACAACAGAGATGCAAGTGGTCGAGTGGCAAAATGGGCGATTGAACTCCTCCCCCTTGATATCAAGTTTGAGGCAAAGAAAGCCATTAAATCCCAAGCAATAGCAGATTTCCTTGCCGAGTGGATTGAACAGCAGTAGCCGACTCAAGTTCACTCGGAGTATTGGACCATGTTCTCTGATGGTTCTAAAATGTTAAATGGTTCCGGTGCTGGGTAGTCTTGGTTTCTGCAGGAGATAAGCTCAGATATGTGCTCCAGATTCACTTTGATTCCTCCAACAATGAAGGTAATACGAGGCCCTTTTGTATGGATTATGCATGGCCATTTCACTTCGGCGTCCGTCAGCTTTATGGTTTATGGCGACTCAGATTTGGTGGTCAACCAAGTGATGAAGGAGGATGTTAGAAGCCCAGCTATGACCGGATATCGCAATGCAGTGAGGAAGCTTGAAAAGAAGTTCAAGGGTTAGAACTTCATCATATACCCCGATCGAAAAATCAAGCGGCCGATGATTTGGCAAAAATAGGTTCCAAGAGAGAAGCCATTCTCAAAGGATGTGTTCTTAGAGCATATCCATACTCCATCACCAAAGAAGATCCTTTTATCAAGAAGCTCCGCAGCCCAAGAGTGCCACAGATCCGATCGAGGTTGAAGTTCCAAGAAGGGTCGACCTAGTCATGGAGGCTTTGGTGATCACTCCCGATTGACAAGACCATATATCGCATATATCTTGAGAAAAGAGCTCCCGGAAGATGAGGAAGAGGCTCGACAGATCGTCCGTCGATCCAAGGCCTTTACTGTGATCAAGGGGCAGCTATATAGAGAGAGCGCGACTGGAGTTGGTCAGAAGTGCATAACGCCAGAGGAAGGTCGAATAATCCTTGATGACATCCACTGGGACCTATGGCTATCATGCGCCCTCTGACCATCGTGGCCAAAGCATACCGAGCCAAATTTTATCGCCAAGGGCGTAATGAAATGGCAAAGGAGATAGTCGACAAGTGTGTGGGATGTCAATTTTACTCCAACATGTCACACAAGCCCGCACCAAGACCATACCACTGCCGGGCCCTTCGCAGATGGGGATTAGATATGGTTGGACCCTTGAGAACAGGCCAAGCGGTTTCATTACATGTAATCGTAGCAATGACAAGTTCACCAAGTGGATCGAGGCTAAACCCATCAAGAACCTTGACGCCGGTACTATCATCACCTTCATCAGAGAACCGATATTCAGATATGGAGTCCCACACAACATCATCACTAACAATGGATCAAACTTCGATTTGAGGAATTCGTATGCTCAGACGCCTTCGGCACGCGAAGTCGACTATGCTTCAGCCGCCCATCCCCAATGAATGGACAAGCGGAGCGGCCAATGGCTTGATCCTCAAAGGGTTGAAACCCCGATCGATGCGTGATCTCAAGCATGCGGCCGAGCATGGGTCGATTTAACTTCCCTCGTGCTTTGGGGTCAAAGGACCACGCTTAACCGGTCGACTAGAAGAACTCCATTCTTCTTGGTCTATGGAGCTGAAGCGGTCTTGCCGAGCGATCTGCTCCACAACGCTCCTCGAGTCGAGCTCTACACCGAAGCTGAAGCAGAACAAGCGGGGCAGGATGCAGTCGACCTTTTAGAGGAAGAAAGGAAGATGGATTTGATCCGATCGACCATTTACCAAAAAGACTTGCGTCGCTTCCACGCCAAAAATGTGAAGAGTCGAGCCTTCCAGGAAGGAGATTTGGTTCTCCGAGTGGATCAGCAGAAACCACACTAGCTTGCTCCTTCTTGGGAAGGTCCCCTCATCGTCACCAAGGTTCTCCACAACAGAGCATACCGTCTCTACAACGTCGAGCACAACATCGACGAGCCCCGAGCTTGGAACGCGGAGCTACTCCGCCCCTTTTACACCTAAGTATTCACTCGGATGAGTTGTAATAAAAGTACTTCTGTAGTTCATGTTTTCACAAGATAATAGTGTCATAATTTCCCCAATGATTGATGTCATTTTTATTTGTTCAATAAAATTCCCTCAAGGTGGCTTAGCTGCTAATGCGCGCCTAAGTTTGTAAAAAAATCCTTACCGAGTGGAGAGCCACCTCCCACTGGGGCTTAGCTGCTAATCCATTTCGCTTAAGTTTCAATGAAATCCTACCGAGTGGTGAGCCAGCCTCCCACTGGGGCTTAGCTGTAGTCCAAGTACTCGCCTAAGTTCCAATAAAATCCTACCGAGTGGTGAGCCAGCCTCCCACTGGGGCTTAGCTGCAGTCCAACCACTCGCCTAAATTTCAAAAATCCTACTAGTGGAGAGCCAGCCTCCCACTGGAGGCTTAGCTGCAGCTAAACACTCGCCTAAGTTCAACCAAATGTGCGCTTCGCAAGGAGGACGAGGTGCAGGTCGATCGCTACCTCTCCTCCGAGCTACGCCACAAGTACAACGTGGCGCCTGCAAGGAGGACGAGGTGCATGTCGATCGCTACCCTTCCTCCGAAGCTACGCCACAAGTACAATGTGCGCCTGCAAGGAGGACGAGGTGCAGGTCGATCGCTATCCTTCCTCCGAAGCTACGCCACAAGTACAACGCACTCGCAAGGAGGACGAGGTGCGGTCGATCGCTACCTCTCCTCCGAGCTACGCCACAAGTACAATGTGCGCTCGCAAGGAGGACGAGGTGCAGGTCGATCGCTACCTCTCCTCCGAGCTATGCCACAAGTATAACGTGCGCCCCGCAAGGAGGACGAGGGCAGGATGACCGCCACCTCTTCTTCCGAGCCACGCCACAAGTATAATGTGTTCTCCATAAGAAAGATGTCAGAAAAATCCTACCGAGTGGAGAGCAGACTCCCACTGGAGGCTTAGCTGCAGCGCAGTTGCTCGCCTAAGTTTTGAAAAATCCTACCGAGTGGAGAGAAGACCTCCCACTCTGAGGCTTAGCCGCAGCCCTGTTTCGCCTAAGTTTTGAAAATCCTACCGAGTGGAGAGCGGACCTCCCACTTGAGGCTTAGCTGCAGCCCAAAGGTTCGCTTAAGTTTTGAAAATCCCACCGAGTGGAGAGCGGACTTCCCACTGGAGGCTTAGCTGCAGCCCAAGCTTGCCTAAGTTTTGAAATCCTACCGAGTGGAGAGCAGACCTCCCACTGGGGCTTAGCTGCAGCCCAAGGCTCGCCTAAATGTATTGGGGAACAAGTCGATTGCAATAAGCACCGCTTAACCTCGCAAAAGACACCTCAAACCAAATGCGAGCATATTTAAACGTCAATCCAAGTTCGGATAACACCTAATGTAACTAAAGTGCTCAGCGCTTAGGCCTGTTAAGGTTTGTCGGTTACAAAAATCACTCAGCATACCGAGGCAAATTTAAAGTGTCGAGCTCGAAAGTTTTTACCCTCCCGTGGAGGGTCGAAGGTGCAACAAACTCGTCCAAAGTTGATTCCATCAAGAACCGAAAGTGGCAGCGGCGATGAAGGTCTCCATGAAAGACCGAAATCGTGTTTTGGTGTTAGCCAACCCAAGGGTCGCCAGCTTGTCCTCTCGCATCCTTGCAATGAATCGGACGAGAGATAGAGCATCGCTCATGCCACACCGCGTAAGACTTCTTCCACTCCTCGCACTCGACTTGGGATTTTGTTCGCCGAGTCATCAAAGACTCGAGGTCATTCTGGAGCGTCTCTCTGGGCTAGAGCATGGTGTCGATGCGGGAAGTGGCGACCTTCAGCCTTGCGAGATAATCAACGACGGCAGCAACACGAGATTCAAGCCGGAGCACGTTCATGGCGACTTCATCCTTCACAGGAGAGTTGATGGGATCTAGGTTTACTTCAAGTCGACAAGTCTCCTCTTCAAAGTTCTGGCAAAATTCTGCAAGAGCAACCAACCGAGTCAAGACAACAATGGATGGAAAGATCGCAGCTTAAAATCTGATTGATACAAAAGATTACCTTCAAGCATGAGGAATAGTTTCTTGGAGAGTCCGCCCAAATAAGCCTCCAGATCATTCTTCTTCCCACCAACTCACCGCCTTGTCACTGTGGCAATCTTATTGCTTTTCACCGACCGACTTTTGTTGGCAGATCGAGAGCAGCTTTCAAATTAGTGTTTTCTTCTTCGCTTAGTGATCGGCTAACTTCGATCTCAAGGGCTTGGTTTTCTAAAGCCGCTCGCATTTCAGCCAACTCAAGGTCTTTCTTCTTCAGTATATCCTCACTTTGCCTCGCAGTTACAAAGAAGATCAGATTCCAAACAAATGAGGGCAAAGGCACCGTCAAGGCCTCACCAAACATACCTTAGCTTCCTCCTTCGCCACAGTTTTCCGGCCAGCTTCAGTCAAGTCCGAGCTGGATGTGTTTGTTCTCCAACTCGGTATAACGAAATGAAGGTCACAGGATTTCTACGAAGAATCAATCGACGATGTCAAAGACAATTCACTTCCGAGTGACTAAGGAAAATCAAAGGCTTTAAGACTACGGCCGAATACGGACATTCGACCATAGTCTCGGGATTACACCTGCAGTGCACTCCAGCGTGCCCCCACTAGTTCTATCAAGGTAGAGCCACCAACACCAAAAAACGGAAGTGTTCTTCAGATCGTAGTCAATCGCCAAAGCAATGACCACGCCTCGGGATTACACCCGGGTGCACTTAGCGTGTTCCCCACCGTCTATGAATCCATTCGACCTAGTCGGATAAAGGAAAAACTTAAGACATAAATACTATGGTCGACTGCCAGCAGTCCACCATAGCCTTGGGGACTACACCCAGTGGGTGCACTCATCGTGCCCTCACTAACCCGGAATTCCAATTGACACACCCAGTGGGTGTAGGACAATCACTATGAATTTCAGAAATAAGAATTTTTTCAGACATCATCTCCTAACAGAACAGGCGGCGACCGACTGACCTGAACGTTACTCTGAAGAGCTGAATCAAGGCCATAGGCTGCCCGGCTGGCTTCTGGATGGCCTTCACCGCTCCATCATGACTCTCACCGGGCGATTGCTTCTTTCGCAAAGACTCGCTTGGTCCTCCGGGACGTAGTGGGTCGAGAAAAGTGAAGGTTGTGCAGCACTCAAAGACGAAGGGCGAACACTCTTCAACGACACCGCAAAAGATACGATAGGCCGAGTGATGTTCTCTCCTTCCGCTGACCAAAGGTCTTGGTGCCGCACGCCCCGAAGTCGCCTTGCCAGCCAGACGCTTTCTTGCTCCTCCTTTGCCTCAGTGGTTCCTCATCATCGTCGTTAGGAAGGTTAATAACGACATTAGACGGAGCTACAAAAAAGAATCAAAATTAGAGACAAGGAGCCAATCGACTGAAGACGGAATTGTAAAAGTCATACCAGGTTTTGAAGTAGCAGCGTCTTCCATCTCATGATCTTCAGCCCTGGCCGAGGTATCAGAAGTAGCAGCACTGCAATCCCAGAAGTCAGTCGGTTGACTCATGAGTCAACCAAAAATAAGTTCATGTGAAACAGAAAAACTCAAGTAACATCATTACCCCGAGATAGTGGGGATCACCACCTTCATCTTCGGCAAGACCTTCACCGGCTTCGACGGCGCCACTCGAGATTGCTTCGGAGCTTTCTCAGTCGGCGCGGAGAAGTGGTCCGAGGACGCTTGGTCGACTGCGCAATAGTCGCGACCCCCTTACCACGCTCGGTCGCAGGATCATGGAAAAGCTTCGAGCGTCTCTCCAAGCGAGGAGGCGCAACTTCCTCCTCCTCCTCCTCTTCCTCCTCACCAGAGTCATCACCCTCATCACCGCCACAAGATCTGAATCCCACCTCCGTGCTTTCACCCCCACTTCCTTCCTCCTCCTCGCCGGCGTTTGTGCTCCATTGGGCATCGAGTATAATTCAGTGGTGGCCTGACAGACAACAACACGAAGGTCAATCGACCAATTTGCAGCAAAGCAGAATGAATAAAGCAAGATTACAATTAAGGATAAAGTGGGCATACCGTGTCCGGAGTGTAGGTATGGTCGAGTGGTGGAATCCTCCGCCCCTCGAGGGTTGTCCTTGTTCCCGTGATCGCGGTCATCCACCTCTCCAAAGGTGGCATCGCCGATCGCTTCGATGGACCCGAAGTTTCATCTCGGTTCCGCAAAGACAACCACATTGGGTGGCCTCGGCATCAAGCGTTGGATGCGCCGCCTAAGGAAGACCTCCAAGGTCCATGCCCGCCACTCCGTCTCCAACGAGCTGGACTACACGCCCATCAACATTTTTACTTGGGCTTTCTCCTCGTGAGCACCTTCGAGAAGAGGGCTTGTTCACTCGGTCCATGGAAAACGGAGGGAGACCAATCGATCGCCTCAAATGCCGACTCGCCCCGACAAGAGAACCAAGTCGATCGCCATCCTCTCGACCGACTCAGAAGAGTCATGGCCGAAAAGTACTTTGCTCCTCATCTCAATCCTAAGACCCCCGCGACATCCGAATAACCTTAGTCCTATCGCTATTCGGACTCGCTTTTTAACCGTCTCGGAGCGATGTGAATATGTGCTTAAAGAGACCCCAGTGCGGTCGACAACCCATGAAGTTCTCGCACATGGACACAAAGGCAGCTAGGAAGGCAATGGAATTTAGATTGAAATGGTGGAGTTGCGCTCCAAAGAAATTCAGGAACCCTCAGAAGAAAACACTCGAGAGCAGAGAGAACCCACGGTCTACGTGGGTAGCTAGAAGAACGACTCACCTCCCGGCGGCTGCGTTGCCACTGTCCCTCGGAGCCTTGTCGCCTGCGGAGGGATCAAGCCTCGCTGCTGTGTCGTTGAGATCCGCCTCGCTGATGGTCGAGCGGATCCAATCCCTTTGACCCAACCTGCGGCAAAGGGACCTGACGAAGATCCGCCTTAACCGACGCCTTCCCTTCGCTTTCGCTCGCCGCCGCTTTCTTCACGCTTCCAAGGCCGCCGTCTTCTCCTTCACCATTGTCGCCGGCGAGGCACACGAGGAGCGGATGGGCGGGGCGAGAGCAGATGCAGCAGGCGGAGGCGAAGAGGGCAGAGGGAGAAATGGGGAACACTGTTCAAAAACCCTCATCCGGTACCTTATATAAGGATGCTTCCGAGTGGATGATAAGTGGGCCCTGGCGATCCTATCACATCCTGAAACAGTCGCGCACGCGTGATAAGTGGCAAAAAAGGCGGCGCGGAAATCAAGGCGTCTACGCCTTATCCCATCCGAGCGCCGCGGTCCGCCCCGCTTCACGCGCTTCCCAAAATTCGGATCCCACGAAATCCGCTAACAGCAGATCAACTGTCAGACGGCAGATTTCCCGCGATCCGCCGCCGAAGTTTACTAAGTTCAAAAGTTCACTCGACAGAAGAAAGGAATGGATCAAGGCGATCGAACGAAAAGTTGCAGCAATCACAAAAGATTATTGATCCAAATGAAATATGTTCGTAACACAAAAACAGGTCGGAAAAATTATCAACTCCTCCCTCACTCAAACCTCGATCCATTCGGGGGCTAATGATGAAGTCATGTACCTAGGGTAGGGTCACGGACCTGTCCTAGGTACCCTTCCCAAGGGCATCCCTGCAAGAAGTTGCCTTCAACACCAAGAGAGACTTCACTCGACGGACTTGAAGGACTCGACCATGAAGACTCACTCGACCACTAGGAGGCCAAGAGCCACTCTGCATCCAAACGGTCTGTAATTAAGTAGTCTTTATGGCCATGACGACACTTTATGTAAGGCGTTATCAGTAACGCCAAGTCTTAATGTACTTTAAACCCAAGATAATCGAGGACGGAGGGGTCCGCAGACACTATATAAGCCACCCTCCTCGTAAAGGGTTCGCACCTCGTAATCTATACACATAATCCAATGACCGCCCGGCCCGAGACGAGGGCTGTTACTTCTCCGAGAAGGGCCTCGAACTCAGAACCTTTGTCTATACAACTGCTCCATAGCTAGGATCTTGCCTCCATACCTACCCCCATTCTATCGCCGACTTAGAACCACGACATGGAGGAGTGGGCACTGACGCCGATCATCACGACGAACCGGTCACCATATTGGTCACCTCGACCTTCGCCCCCTCACACCGCTGGAGGCGATCTTGGGCTATGGGTCGATCGAATCAGATTCGCAGCGACGGATCGACCGTGAATCATGTTGCGGATCGTGACACGCCTGAATTCTGATCTCCGCTGCCGGAGCAACCTCGATCCGCCTCAAGCCTCCGCCAGCCTCCGACCGAGAGGGCTGAATTGACTCGCTATACGGACTGCAGCTGCTAAATTCTGAATCGGGTTCGATATACCGAGTTGGTTGCGGAAAGAGTTGACGCCGATTGAGTTTGGTATTCGCTGCCACAAGACGTTTGCCGAGCGCCACTGGAGGTTCTCCACCGAAAGCGCGCTCAGCCAAGTTGGCCAAACGTGCTCCCTCCAAGGCGCGAGCCTCGAGTTTCTCCCGCGATGGGAGTATGCAGGCATCCATGTTCCGCGACGAAGATCTTCCTCCGCAAGGAAGTAAGCGGCCCGGGTTGATATTCTCGTGGCCTCGAAGCGGGTCGCCCGCCGCCTATCCTGCTTGCAAGGGAAGCCGAGAGGGCTACGAGGCCCGCTGACCATCGTAACCTCCACCGCCAGATCATCATTGTCGCGACTGATGCGCCTCTACGGAGCCGACGACAGATCGAATAAGCCAGAGAGATTCGCTGGCTCGATTGCCACGACTTGTGGTGGCCGACATGAGCCACGGCGTGTCTCACCCACCGCTGAAGCCTCGATCGACCAGACGCTTATACCAAGGGAGACAGGAGGAAGGACGACAGAGTCAACCAATATGGAGTCGACGGTTGCCGCAGCAGAACGCCACGACACACGCCTCGAAATGCGCCGCATCACGGACGGGAGCGCCGATGTCGAGTGGAGCCTCCGAGCTGCGGAGTCATCGGCGATGAAAGTGAGCGCCGAGACGGATCTCACGGCCCCCGACCAAAACTCCGCCAGAAACCATGATGAAGACAATCGGATTGCAACTTCTCCAAAAATCGCTAAGACACCTGCCCCACGGTGGGCGCCAACCGCCGTGGGTTCTAAGACCCACAAGAGAATCGGGGTAGGTATGGAGAGGCAAGATCCTAGCTATGGAGCAGTTGTACGCATAAGGATTTACGAAGTTCAGCCCTTCTGGAGGAAGTAACAGCCCCACGCCTCGGAGCCCTGAGGCGGTCGATCGGATTATGTGTGTATAAGTTACAGGGGTCCAACCCTTTACACTGTGAGGGGGGGTGGTTTATATAGTGTCCGCTGCACTCCTCCGCCCTCGCTATGCAGGTTTAAAGTACATAAAGGATGGGCGCATCGTAACATCCTACATAAAGTATCATCATGGCCATAAAGACTACTTAATTACGCATCGCTCGATACATAGTGGCTCTTGATTTCCTGGTGGTCGAGTGGGTCTTCATGGTCGAGTGCCCTCGAGTCTGTCGAGTGGATTCCCTCTTGGTCGACTGAAGGTAGCCTCTTCTGAAGATTTCCTTTGGGAGGGTACTTTGGATAGGCCAGTGACCCTACCCTAGGTACATGACTTCATCAATTAGTATGTAGACTGGCTGCGGCCGGTGCCTCCTTTTTCTGTACAATGCATATCCGGAGCTTCAGATGTTATTTTTGAAACGGAGAAAAAGCTTTGCCTCATCCATTAAATAAGGGAGAATAGAGTTTATTACAAGTAACCCAAATACATGACATGAGATTACTCTCGCAAAATAATGGACCCTAATTTCTTATGCTTGAAGACTCTTATGCTTTCGCTTGCTCGATAGTTCATGAAACAAGCATGGTTAGGGACTCCTTAGTTTGGCGGATTGGTGTGTCGTTGTCGCAGGTACTTTCCCACCAAGCCTCAACCGAGTCGAACAAGGGCCAAACAGAGGCATCAAGATCGAGAATGTGGTATTTGTCAATGATCAAAGACCAAAGCCTTCGATCGTAGCGACATTTGAAGAAGAGATGAGACCCACATTCTTGCACTCTCTTGCATTTGAAGAAGACTTGTTATTATTTAGTAGTTGATGTAAGATGACTTCCTACAACAACCAGATGAGGTATATGATGTGGACATGCTCAACCGCTAGCTCATATAGTCTCATAAAGATGCCATCAAGTCCCTAAAGGAGGTGAATGCCTCGCTGAAGGCGGAGAGGGATGAGCTACTCGACAAGAGGGCCGACCTCTTCAGTAAGACTCTTAGGCTGAGGGACCAGAGGGATCAGCTGATCAAGGAGAGGGCTAAGCTGAAGAATGAGAGAGAGCTCCTCGGAGAGGAATGAGCTAAAGGTGGAGAAAGATCATTTTCAAAAAGAGGGGGAGAACAATAGACACAAGATTCGGCAGTTGAAGTTAACTCTTGAACAAGAAATGTGATCGACCACCTGGCATGCTAGCTATGGATGATGTAGTTTGGTTGTTGAATTGTGAAGTTGAACTAGTTTAGTTCTCTTTATCTGCTAACTTTTGAACTAGTAAAGTTGATGAGTACCTATCTAGTTTGTGGAGTTGAACTAGTTGATGCAGTAGTACATCTTAAATTAGTTCATGGTTTACATATCTTCTTAACCATGTCTCTTGTAAAGTGGATTTTCTTGTGGTCATTAAGTTCCCCTCTTCTTTTCCAGGATATCCTGGAAAAAATAATATCCTGCAACATTAAGTTTCTAAAACACGTCGAATACAGTGCAAAAAATTCAGCAGCACATCTAAAACCAAACCAAAATGTATGGAAACATCCACTTCAAAATTCCTGCAGCACATCAATAGCACAAAACTCTGCTCAAATGTGCTCTACAATGCATGTACAAAAAAATTTAGAACTCTCCAACGCATGTACGAAATTCCAGGCCAGCAACCGCTCTACTAACACCGAGCCCCCCTATCCATACTACATCGACGAATCCTCCTTCTACACCGCGACCACTCAGACATCACCGCTAACCATCACCATAAAAGGAGCCCACTACGAGTGCCGCATAGCCGCCAGGGATAGCACAAACTATTATGCAGGAGGAGCGGAGGAAAAAATTGCAAGGGAGAACCACCATCAGCGCCTACCAAAATTGGCCGGAAATTGGGGGAGGGAGGAGGATCTCCGATCCATACCTCCTTGAGTCGCCGCCGGCCACCACTAGTCCCAAACCCGTTGTCGTCAGCACCATGGTGGATATGTCTCGCTCGCCAACGCCCTAAGCCGCCGCCCCTGCCGCCTCCCAAATCCAGCCGTTGTCGCCTCCCAACATGACGAGTCAACGCAGCTGGGTAGGCCAAGCCGGAAGTAACCTCCTTTTGTTAGCCAATTGCAAAATGGTTGTCGGAAACAATGGCAAAGTTGCATAAACGGACGGGTGCCGCGGATGGGGTCGCTTCGTCTGCCTAATCGATGCACGCATCCAACAAACTCGAGCCGCAGACGGCACGCTGATTGGTCGGCTGAAGGTAAGCTTTTCCCTGTTAGGTTGATCTCTATCCTGTTTGAACCCAACGGGTCGAACGGGCCCCTGACTCGCGCCCTGATCAGGGGCGCCCAACCAAACCATGGTTGATGGGCCCCTGTCGCCAGCGCACTATAAAGAGGTAGGGTGCCGGGGCACGTATCACGAGGTTGACCGTGCACCACAACACCACCGACACACCAATCCGATCTAGGGTTTGCGCTAGGCCGACGGGAAGCTCCGCCGCCACCACCTCGCCCACACTCCGCCATCACCATGGCCGGTGCTGGATCGAGTTCATCCGCACCAGGAGAAGGTAGGTTACCGGATCTACTAGCCTACTCCAATCATAAGGATCTATCAATGGTATCAGGTAGCCAGATCGGGCTAGAAGATTTTTGGTAAAAAGAATACATCAGAGAAAGAAAAAGAGATCCCCTCCCCAAAGAACCCTGATAGGGCAAAGTAAATTCATCAACAGAGAAAGTAGCGCCGCTTTCACGGACGGGCCGTTCCTCTCGATCCCGAATCGCATCGGCATGCCGAGGATTCGGGAAGAAGAACATCACCCCGAGAGGGGCAAAGAACGTCGCTCGCCAAACCGCTTGACGGCGGCGTGCTCACAACAAGGGGAACGCGCCACTGGCGAAGGGGATGGCAACGGACGCCGCCTCGGTGTTTTCCTCGCCGGGTGCGGGAGCACAGAGGAGCCACGAAAGGCTCTGCCACATCTCTCTGATCTCTCTCTCACATAGAAGGAGGTTGGTGGATGGAAGAAAGAAAGGGAGTTGCTCGCTGAGCGCGACGTCCGACGCCGCCTCCGCGGCCGGCGGTTTGTTCGGTGCGCGCGCGCGCCCGCCCTGCGGCGCGAGATTGAGGCGCCTCTGGGGAAGGAAGCAGAGGCGCCCGGGGAGAAGGGAGCAGAGGCGCCGACGGGCGCGGTGGTGCTCCACTCGCCGGGCGGCCGGGCGGCGCGCGCCGTTGCCAGCAGCTTGATCCCGTGCGGGACAGAGAGAGCGAGGAGCGCGAGGTCGCGAGCGGCGCGGGGGGAGGAAAGTGACCGAGGGTTTCCCTCGATGCCAGTTTTGTCTCCCCGATCTAAGCGCATGGCCGTTGGATCGCGGTGGACGGCCGTGATCGAAACCCTAAGCCACAGCGTGCTTCTCGGGCCGAATGCAGAGGCGAGGCCGGCTTGGGTCATACCGGGCCGTCAGGGTGGTTGCAGATTTATTCTCCGCATTTTTTATACAGCTTTATTCAAAAGTACAGAAAAATAAAAGTCAAAGAAATGTTTCTAAAAGTTTATGATTTTTATTCGTGAAAGAAAAGTTTCAAAACGGAAAATTGAAAATTTTCGTAAATGAAAAGTTCATGAATTTTATTTAGTCAAATAAAAGTTTCAGAAAAGTAAAAAGTTCGTGAATTTTTATTCACGTTTTTCCGCCATGAATAATTATTAGTGCTCTTTAAATAAAAGTTTTAAAAGAATTATGTTTTAAGAGCATGTTAAAGTAATTATTGAAATGAATATGATTATGTTATTTTTATGACCAACGTTGTTAATAACATGATCATGTTTTATTATTAAAATTTAAAGGTGCATTTATTTCTAATATTTTGCCCAACGGTAATATAGATTTAATTGCATAGACAATTGTATGTTTAATTTGACCAACGTTAGATTATTGCATATGATTGTTTTATTGATGTCACTTAAATTGTGATTTCAGGAGGCTTTCACTTGATGAGTTGCCTAAAAGAAGTTTCGACACTCAGAGGTGACAACCACACTGAGTGGAGGAAGAAAGTTGAACTGGCATTTATTTGTGCTGATCTTGACTGGGTTGTGGTGAAACCACAGCCGGTCAGACCCACAGAGCCAGTAAGAGAGGCCACTGATGATGATGCTGCATGGGCTAAAAAGAAGGGGGAGTATGCTCCTTTGGAGCAGTCCTACCTCATAGATAACCAAAAGTGGGTCAATGCAAATAAAAAGTGCATGACTTTTATAAAGAATACAATTGAGAGCGCCATTGTGGGCTCC
This sequence comes from Aegilops speltoides, assembly GCA_021437245.1. Classification (NCBI taxonomy): domain Eukaryota; kingdom Viridiplantae; phylum Streptophyta; class Magnoliopsida; order Poales; family Poaceae; genus Aegilops; species Aegilops speltoides. Next base: position 16,002 of record JAHHZJ010000472.1, on the reverse strand, counting down.
ATTCCAGAGTGCACTTCCGCAGGGAGTTGTTATAAAATAAAGAGCCAGTTCACTGCTCTTCAAAGATCTATGCCACCTGTGTGTTAGAGCAACTGTGATGTAACGCCACATGTGGTAGTCGTGAATAAGAGAGCACATCCTCGGATGAGTAATATGGCAGCAAAGCTCAAGCCCATGGATGCGGATCTCGAGATCAAACCAGCACTCCCGTCCACCTGGTCATGGCTTCACCGCCACAGAGTTTGCAACTTTGTGGTAAACTATAATATGTCACCCGAACATGGGACATTGAAAAGACAATAGCAATGTGTGTCCAAGAAGAGGACAGACTCAAAGCCGCACATGGTGGTTCAATCAACTATGTGAAGGAGTGGAAGAAAAGAACTACAATCAAAACAACAAAAGTTCTCCTTCAAAGAATGGAAAGCCCCTATCAAGATCAAGATCGCTAACAGCCTTTCTCGGACAAAGACACGGTTCCACTAAGCGTAAAGGGCATTACAAGAAAGATCATACCGCTTGGTTGAAGTCACCATGGCAAAAGAGGTAACAATATAGGTTCATTTGTCAATGAATCTTGTATACATAGTTTTCAAAATCCACTTGGTGGATTGATTCCGAGCAACTGCTCATGTTGCAAATTCTTTACAGGATTCCATTCGACGCTAACTACGCTAAGAAGCTTAAAGACGATTGAAGTGGCAGACGGAGTTGAAGCGTGTTGAAGCTGTCGGTGATATCTCCTTGGAGTTAGTCATGGATTCAATCTTCTACTTAGAGATGTTTTATTTGTTCCATCGTGTCATAGAAACTTAATTAGTGTTTCTTGTTTGGACAAAGATAATTATGAATGTCATTTTGGACATGGCAAGTGTGCTATTTGGTATAATAATGCTTATGTGGGTGATGCTTTACTACATGATGAGCTTTATTTGTTATCACTTCATGAAAAAGTTTATTCCGCTTGCAACATGAAAGAAAATGTTTCCGCCCAATAAAAAGCAAAAGAAAAGAAAAGAATATTTGACTCATCGAAATTATGGCACTGCCGCTGGGCCATATTTCAAGGAGAATAGAAAGATTAGTCAAAAGTGAAATTCTTCCTCCGTTAGAATTTTTAGACTTAGAACAATGCATAGATTATGCTAAAGGAAAGTACGAAACAAATCAAAAAGGTGCAATCCATAGCACAGCACACTAGAAATCATCCATACTGATATTTGTGGACCATTTCGGCGAAAAGTGTGGATGGATATGACTGCTCATAACATTCACAGATGATTACTCGCTATGGATATATTTATCCAATCAAAGAAAGATCAAGCGTTGGATAAATTTAAAATATTCAAAGCTGAAGTTGAAAATCAGCATGATAAAAGAATAAAGATAGTTAGGTCTGACCATGGGGAGAGTACTACGGTCGGCACACTCCATATGGCCAAGTCCTCGACCTTTGCAAAGTTCTTGTAGGAGATCGCATAGTTGCCAAAGATTCAATGCCGCTAACCTCAAGAAAATGGAGTAGCTGAAAGGCGCAACTGCACACTTATGGATATGGTGCGCAGCATGATGAGTTAGTCCAACTTGCCATTGGGATTATGGATGGAGGCGCTTAAAACCGCCATTCACATTCTCAATAGAGTACTCAAGCAAGTCGGTGCCCAAAACACCGCATTTGAGCTATGGACAGAAGGGTGCCATCCCTACAACACTTCAGGTGTGGGGTGCCTCACGAGGCCAAAATGTTTAATCCAAACATTGGAAAGTTAGATCCCAAAACAGTGAGTCGCCACTTCATTGGCTATCCAGACAGATCAAAGGGTTTTCGTTTCTACTGCCCAAACAGATATACAAAGTTTGTAGAAACGAGACATACAGTCTTCTTAGAGGACGAAATGATGAGGGGGAGCTTGGTAGCTCGGAAAATTGATCTTGAGGAGAAGAGGGTGCATGCACCTAATCCGATGATCCAGGAGCCATTTTTTCACTACCAGCCAGTAACTCCACCCATGACAACTATGGGGCAGACTGAACCTGTCCGTCAGAGCCGATCGAACCCGTTGTTGAGCATGAAAGGAGGTGCAACAGCAATTTTAGAAGAAGTGCCAGCTAGTTGAGGCATGTAATGTGCCGTAAATCGAGGCCCTTAGAGGGTCTATAAGACCAAGAAAGTCAGCTATTTCTACCGACTTTAAAGTTTATAACACGTAAATGGTTCATATGGAAAAGATCCCACCTCATATGAAGAAGCCATGAGAAGCCCTCATTCATCGATGTGGATGAAGGCAATGGAAGACGAGATGAAATCAATGAGTTCCAAAGATGTTTGGGACTTAGAGGAAATTCCTAAAGGAGCCAAATCAGTAGGCTGCAAATGGGTCTACAAAATTAAGTATGACTCTAAAGGAATATAGAAAATATAAAGCACGACTCGTGGCAAAAGGATTTTCACAAAGAGAAGGGATAGATTACAAAGAGACATTTTCTCCGGTCTCATGTAAGGATTCCTTCGTAATCATAATGGCATTAGTTGCTCATTTTGATTTAGAGTTACATCAAATGGATGTAAAACGCATTTCTCAACAGAGATTTAAAGGAAAATGTCTACATGAAACAGCCCAAGGGTTTTATCATGGAAGGCAAGGAAAATATGGGATGTCGCCTAAAGAAATCCATTTATGGATTAAAGCAAGCCTCTAGGCAGTGGTATTTAAAGTTTAATCAAACGATTAAAAGTTTTGGATTTAAAGAAAATATTGAGGATAACTGCATTTATGCAAAGTTAAAAAATGGGAAATATATTTTCCTAATCTTGTATGTGGATGACATTCTGCTTAGCAGTGATGTTAGTCTACTACAAGAAACAAAGAAGTTCTTATCCTCGAATTTTGACGTAATGATCTTGGTGAAGCATCATATGATTTGGGCATAGAAATTCACCGAGATAGAAACAATGGAGTCTTAGGACTATCGCAGAAAGCATATTTGGAGAAGGTTCTTAAAAGTATAATATGCATGCAGTAAAGCCACACCTGCTCCTATAGTTAAGGGCTTATAGTTTTGGGAAATTCCAATGTCCCAAGAACCAAGACGAGATCGATCAAATGAAAGGAGTACCATATGCTTCGCAGTTGGCAGCTTACAAGATGCACAAGTGTGCACTCGCCTCGACTTAGCCTTTATCACCGGGTACTCGGTAGATATCAAGAGAATCCAGCATAGAGCATCGAAGATGGTAAAGAAAGCATTATGCTATGCGCAAGGCACGGAGGACTACATGCTAACATACAGAGATCTGATTCTAGAGATAAAAGGGTATTCAGACGCAGATTTTATGGGGACAAAGATGATAGAAAATCCACGCCAGATACGATTCACTCGCCGGGGAGCTATTTCGTGAAAAGCTCCAAATAGTCGACAGTTGCATCATCCACGATGTATGCAGAATTCATAGCATGCTTCAAGCCACGGGCAGGCGATATGGCTAAAGAAATTTGTACCGATTTGAAAGTGGTAGATTGTATTCACAAACCACTAAAGATGTATCATGCACAATCAGCCCGCGTATTTTACGCCACAACAACAAGTCGAGTAATGCTGCCAAAACAATAGAGATAAAGTATTATGTTGTGAAAGATAAAATCCAGGATCAAACTATAAGTCTCGAGCATATAAAGACAAAAGATATGCTTATGATCCGCTTAACTAAAGGCTTACTTCATCCAGTGTGTTCAAGGAACACTTTGTCGGCATGGGTTTAAGGGAAAGCCTTATGATTCCTGGATAGGCCCAAAAGGAACAGAATTTGTCTCTGAACATAACGTATGTTGTAGCTGTATGATTCTATCGGCAATTGAGCTGTGACGATGAAACATGCTCTATGTACCAATATGTGATGAAACAAATAAACTAGAAAGTATAAGGTTAAAAGTAAAGTTGAGATCAAGGGGGAGAATGTTAGGTTGATCTCTATCCCATTCGAACCCAACGGGTCGAACGGGCCCCTGACTCGCGCCCTGATCGGGGGTGCCCAACCAAACCATGGTTGGTGGGCCCCTGTCGCAAGCGCAATATAAAGAGGTGGGGTGCCGGGGCACGTATCACGAGGTTGACCGTGCACCACAACACCACCGACACACCAATCCGATCTAGGGTTTGCGCTAGGCCGACGGGAAGCTCCGCCGCCACCACCTCGCCCACACTCCGCCATCACCATGGCCGGTGCTGGATCGAGTTCATCCGCACCAGGAGAAGGTAGGTTACCGGATCTACTAGCCTACTCCAATCATAAGGATCTATCATTCCCTTTCTCTATTTGAGGAAAGAAAGCATAGCCGTTTTCATTCATTCATTAATAGGAGGAGAAAAGCATACAAAAGGTAAGATGAGTTACATCCGAACGACTGAACCGCATCGAAAAAAGAGCAAATAACCGAACCATATTGAGCTACAGGGGGACACAAAAGAAAGAAAAGGAGTTTTGGCACCACGACGGATAGGTATAGGAATATAGTTAACGCGGTTGGCAAGCAAGTTTGGCACGACAGCGGACCAACGGATGCAGAAAGATCAAAGGGAACGGGCAATTTAATTGTAGACTGAAAAGCACATGCATGCTTTGCTCTCCATTTCCATGCACACGTAGGGACACAGGCTGCTATATATCTCCCGTTCCACTAGACAAGTTGCACCTCAGACCAAACATACATACACGACTGTGGAAATGCATAGGCGCGTACGTAACACCGATCCATACTGGCCTTCCGTGCTAAAATTGTGGACTGCAGTTTGGCAGCCTCACCAGCGTGTAAGGCCATTTCTAACCGATCCCTTATATCAAATTAGTGGAGTATATTTGGATTTTTACTTCACTAAGTTTGACCTAACCGGTCCTTAAAACAGCTTTTACTCCTTCCCTGTCCACTAGAGTATATTTACTCCTCTATGCGTCCGAGCAAAATCGGCTCTCTTCTCCCTGCCTCCTCTCCTCCTCCCCCCACCCCACCCCCCCACCGCTGCCGGGCGCGCTCGCTCTTTGATGGTCGGACATGCTGGCCGCTGGTCCTCGCCGATCCGCAGCGCGATCCGCCCACCACGCTGGTCCTCCTCCATGGGCGCTTCATCGAGCCGCCGCCGCCGCCAGATCCACCCGCCATCGCGCCTCACGCAGGTTCGAGGACTTCCCCGTCCTCCCTCCGCCCACCACCGACGAGGACGTACCTCAGGATCCGGCAACGGTGGTGGGGGCGTGGGTGGCCGAAATCACAGATCGGGAGACCCACACCCGGCGGCCGGCGGTGGCTAGGGAACTTTCGTATGGCTGAGCTCACGGCCATGGAGTACGACCGCTGGCAGGTCCGCTACGACGGCGTGGCGACCTGGCTCAACTTCTTCTTTGGCACGACTTCGATCCACCTCGTCTCGCCGGAGCTGGGGTGGTGAGCTCGGCTATGGCCACCACGTCCCGCCAGAGCCGGGGGAGTTTAGTTTAAATTTGTATTTTATGTTCGGTGCAAAACTATCTATGTTTATGTTTGATTGCATGCTACTTTTAGTTCAAATTGCTTTGAATTTGATCAAATTGAAGTTTACTCCATTAAGTTTTGGGGATCAGTTAGAAACGACAAAACATTAGTGAAGTATATATACATCAAATTGCCGACGTCGTCGCTCGCAAAGATCCACCCGTCGCCTTGCCCGGTTCGGGGACTTCCCCATCCTTCCTCCGCCCCGGCCTCCGACGAGGACCTACCTCAGGGTCCGGCAGCGGTGGTGGGGGACATGAGTGGCCGAAATCATAGATCGGGAGACCCACACCCGGTGGTGGCTCGGGAACTTTCACATGGCCAAGCTCGCGGCCATGGAGTACGGTCGCTGGCAGGTCCGCTATGACGGCACGATGGCCCGGCTCAACTTTTCCTTCGGCACGGCTCCGGTCCACCTCATCCCGCCGGAGCCGAGGTGGTGAGCTCGGCTCTGGCCACCACGTCCCGCCAGAGCCGGGGAAGTTTAGTTTAAATTTGTGTTTTATGTTCGGTTGTGCAAAACTATCTATATTTATATTTGAAAGCATGCTACTTGTAGTTCAAATTGCTTTGAATTTGATCAAATTGAAGTTTACTCTGCTAAATTTAGGGATCAGTTAGAAAAGGCAAAAATTAGTGGAGCATATATACTCCATTTAGGTTTTACTCCGATAACTTGTAAGGGATCGGCTAGGATGCCCTATGCCTGCCGGTGCCTCCTTTTTCTGTACAATGCATGCATGTTATAATCTCACACGAATTCAACGATGGTTCAACCCAACACGGCACTAGAATCGTGCTGTTTAAACTTGATGTCACAAGAACAACCTCACTTAGAAACAAGTGTCAGGGCCACACAAATCATGGACGGTGCATTACTGTGTTGTGCTGACGGGGCCGGTGATAATGATTTAACAAACACAACATAAACTGATTATTAGTACAACCCCGGGGTTGTGGCAACTAGACGACAGATTAATACAGCTCAGCTTGCTTCATGATGGAGATCGGACGGAGACCCAGTGACAATGCCCGTGGCATGTCATCTTGGTAACATGCTGTTGATCAAGGACAAACAGCCCAGATCATCAGCTACTGTATCAGAAAGTACTGCATACACGCACTGTAGAGACACGCTGTTCTTCGGTTCCTGTAGAAACACGTTGTACCATGCGTCCTGTAACCATGCACTGTCCGAATTGATGCATCCGTCGATTCTTGATCTGACCATTTGAAGAGGGGAGAATGTTGCAAACTTGCAATTCATTGGTAACATGCCGTGGGTAAGTCACCGGATCATAGTCCGACGAGATCCGTGATACAAAGTTACACCCATGCAACTGCAACTACTGCCTCCATCCTATAATGTAACATGTTTTTTGACACTACATTAGTATCGAACGTGTATTACATTATGAAACGGAGGGCATAGTATTTAACACCGTCACGGAAAGTACTCTCACCGACAAATTAAAAAAATAAAAAGAGAAAGTAATCAGTAGCTTAGGAATCAATATTCGTCCATTCTTCAAAGATAACGGGTAATCATGCAAAGCTTCGACGGCCGGTCAGGCAGAGGAAGAAGATGGCGGTGCGGTGTTCAGATCGTGATGCCGCCGGCGCTGGACTGGTCGTCGTCGTTGTCCTCTTCGAGGATGGAGGAGTAGACGGTGTAGGACAAGGCGAGGCCGAAGGCAACCATCAGGATCCACCCCAGCAGGTCGTGGCTCAGCCTCAGCCCGGTGCCGTCGGTCGACACCCGCTCGTCCACCAGCGCCAGAACCAGCGCCGGGGCCAGCACCGGGGCCGCCGCCACCGCCATGGCGCTCGCCTCAGCGAGCAGCGGTGCGCCCTTGACCACCGCCAGAGCCAGAGCCGAGGAAGCCTTCTTCTTGAGGTCCTTGGAGCAGCTGCACCTCAGCCTCGCGGCCTTGGCCACTCTCAGCCGAGGCAGCCCTGCATCTGCATGCGGCGTCTCATTCTCACTTAGCAACTTACCTGGAGACCGCGGCGGTCTGGCGGCGACGAAGACGGCCGTGGCGCTGATGGTTGCCATTTCTAATGCTCGTAGATGTGTAGTACTCTCTGATCGTAAGAGAGCCAATTACTTGTGGGTGTGTATCCAGGCAGAGGCAGTCCAGTATATATTGCATCATGGTTCATAGGTCACTAGCTACTTGCCACCTTGGACATTACCTATTCCTGTTAGATATTTCGCGAGAGATTGGTAGGCAACACGCACGGTCAAACGAAACGAGTCCAACCACAACCAGCCTGGCTCCCGGAAGAAGCAACTGTGGACGTTGGGCGTCAGGTATAATCAGCACGGTTGGCAGGCAGGGTACACACAGCAAGAGCGCTATAGATTTGGCACGACAGAGACCCATGGACGACGAAAGACAGATAACGGAAATGGTACAAATAGTAGAACTGTTTGATATTTTATTGTTCACATCAAGAGCATTGAGCTCGAGCTGAGATGGGGACTTTGAGGGAAGCGGAGTATCTACTCGGAAGCTTATGGCACTGTTTGTTTGGGCTTTTGCTTCAGCTTTTACAGCTTTTCTATTTTGACCAAAAAGCTATAAAAGTTCGTAAATAGGTGCTTTCGGAGCTTTTATGGCTTTTGATGAACCAATATAACAATATTTGGCTCCAAAAGCACATATTTATGAGTTTCTATGCCTTTTTGGCCAAAGTGGAAAAACTGTAAAAGCAGAAGTAAAAGCCCAAACAAACAGGGTCTATATGCTCCTGCATGAATAGTAAATTAGAAAATAGTATGAGTAAACACTACTAGGGAAAAGGCTAGCAGCAGCGCGGGTTTTAGATGTATCAGTAGCGCGGGTACCCGCGCTACTTATACGGCGCTACAGCTAACTCATAGCAGTAGCGCTGCGGCGACTCAAGCCATCTGGTACACAAGTGTAGCAGCAGCGCTGTTATGGGAAGCTCGCTATCGTTAGTAGCGCTTAGCGCTTGGCAGGACGCGCCATCGCTATTGAGGCGCTGCTGCTAACTTTTGTACACTCGCCATCGCTAATTTAAGTAGTTTTTTTGGCATATTTGTTTTGTATTTGAATAGGCTTTGTAGAAGAATCTTTAGCACATAAAATGTCATCATGATACACATACAAATGTCTCATGAGACCTCAAATGTAATCATAGCATGTACATACAAATAGTCTCTTCATAATCATCATCCAACACAAAGTGATATCTTGTTATCATCTCAAAATAGCAATACATGCAAGTCTCAATACTTGCAACTACAACAACGCTATCCATCTAAACAAAGGTATACGCAAGAAGTGCTATCACTATGAGTGAGAGCGAACCATGCAAGACATGAGGTGGCGGTTACGAGTCCTCTCGCTAGCGTGAACCTCAAGTAACTAGCTTCTCCTTCTTGTTCTGCTTTTGAAGTTTTATGGCTGGCGCCTGTGAACCCATTCACTTGCGCCGACACTCATGCCACTCGCTGTACACCCTCAAACCTTTCCTTTGTACACCATATAGCATTTCCATCTCGCCATCAAGAAACTAGGTACCGTTAGAGATGCATGTTCATGAAGAGGATGTACAATCATATATATGCAACAAAATATACTAGAGCAACACCAAAAAGAAAGGTTAGCAACTAGATGCAACATATACAGACGCAAATTAATTAACTAGAGGTACGCAGGTCATCGACGCAAACTAACAAAGTAGCGCTACGCAAGTTTGGCAGGACCGTGGACATCACAAAGTTTCATTGCTACAAAAAGTATACAAGTTCAACCGACACATATCATCATCATCGCATCATAAATCACTAGAAGTTCCATCCTTCCATATCATCAAGGACGAACCCTAGCTGCTTGAACGGCGGAGGTCTAGACGCTGCATGCCTATGCGAAGTTCGGACGCCACCGCGATATAGGGCCGTGGTGGAACATCCCTTTCATCGATTTACTTTTTTCATGATGATCGCCGCAATGTCGCTTTGGATGCGAAAGAAGTCATCTCTAAGTTTATAATTCGCTTCTCCATGAGATTCTAGCCACTTGTGGATATGATCATCATTTCGCTGTTAATGCGGCTTTTGGTGATCCGTGTTGAACTGAATCATGAGATGGACGATGTAGAATCCATCCTTCTTGCTTAGTTTTGGGACATGGATGTAGGAGAAGTTAGTTTTATGCGCTAAACCCATCTTCTTGTTCCTTTGTTTCGATATGCACGTACACCTCTAAAGCTGAAGCCTTGGAGAGCATCATCTAGAATATTCATTATGTGGGTGTAGTCCTTTTCTCGTAGTCTCCGGAAGTGTCAAAATACACGGCGGGGAGACTTGCGGGTAAAGAACGATAAGGACGGCGCTACCGCTGTTGCGGGAAAAGACACCTCAAATTATTCCCCATATGAGAGAGAAGGAATGATTGAAATGCACGAAAGGGTTGTCCGAATCGACTTACTTTGGACGATAAGGCACGAGGACAATTTCCGTCCTTATTCTGCACTATGAAGTTTTGGAGGTACTCCCTAGCAGTTTCACGCCAAAGTCGCCGAGACTCAAGAAAGACTCGCATGTAGTACGGATCCGCCACACAGATTTGCGAGACTTCTTCACTCTTCACGACGGAGTCAGAAGCGCAAAAAGGCGGACGATAGTAAAATCAAGCCGCTTTGTTAGAAACATCTCAAAGATATGGTCAAACTGAAGGAAGAACACCTCCGCTGGCCGTGTGTCGATGTAGCACTTCCTCGTGCACACGAGCCGTATGTCGGATATCCCGATCCTTTGAGGCTAGAGTTTTCACGACAAAGACATGGTCGCAGCTCCGAGATCCCTCGATAGTGCCTCCAGCCGTTTCGGCGGTAGCATCGGCTCGCCTGTGAGATGGAACATGACCGCACCTTTCACGGGTACACGCCTTCGTAATGCATCGTCTCGCTGTTGTGTGCTCGCTTGTTTGGAGGCAAGCATCTTCCCCGATCTCTTCCTCTCCTTTTTTTGGGCACACCTTCCGCACCTTCCTTAACCCCCGCCCAAGTGTTCCCGGCTAAGCATCAGACGACCTCGCTACTCGCTAGTTGAGCCTGTGTTGAGGCGGCATCTTCAGCGTGTCATGTGAGGATTTCATGAAGAGAGACTTTTGCATTCCATGGTACGGCCCTGCCCGGCATATCATCCATATCCTCATTAGCAAGTTGATAGCCCGATTCATTATATGGTTGACTCATCATATCTATGTCACAACATACGCTGCTTGTATTGAGGTAATCCATAGGGTCGAGCTCCGCCTCATCATCCATTCTCTGCTCTACAGAGAAATTACATCAGCCAAGATTATTACACCCCTTCATCATGTCGTCCGCCGCCTCACCCGCACTACTACATGAGCTGGTAATTGCGTAGGTGGGTGGTGGTCTCCGTGACATGCTTGTTGTGTTGGAAATATGCCCTAGAGGCAATAATAAAAGTATTATTATATTTCCTTGTTCATGATAATTGTCTTTATTCATGCTATAATCAGATTATCCGGAAATCGTAATACACGGTGAATACATAGACCACAATATGTCCCTAGTGAGCCTCTAGTCGACTAGCTCACAGATCAACAGATAGTCATGGTTTCGCTATGGACATTGGATGTCGTTGATAACGGATCACATCATTAGGAGAATGATGTGATGGACAAGACCCAATCCTAAGCATAGCACAAAGATCGTAGTTCGCTTGCTAGAGCTTTTCTAATGTCAAGTATCTTTTCCTTAGACCATGAGATTGTGCAACCCCGATACCGTAGGAGTGCTTTGGTGTACCAAACGCCACAACGTGAATCGGGTGGCTATAAAGGTGCATTACAGTATCTCCGAAAGTGTCTGGGGTTGGCACGAATCGAGATCGATTTGTCACTCCGTAAGCGGAGAGGTATCTCTCGCCCACTCAGAGGACATCATCATATGCGCAATGTGACCAAGGAGTTGAAGGGCCAAACCCCCCCCAAAAGGGGGCCCCCGGGGGGATGGGGATTTTCCCCCCCCCCGGGAAACCCCGGCCCTTTTGGCCCCCCGGGGGGTTTATTTTCGGGGCCCCGGGGGGGGGCCCCCCCCCCCCCGGGGGGAAGGCCCAAGGGCCGGGGGTTTAAAAAGGGGGCTTTCCCACCGGGGGGCCCCCCCCTTTTAAAACCCCAAAGGAAAGGGGCCCCCCCGGGGGGGGGGGCAACCAAATTTCCCCCCCCAAAAAAAGGCCAAATGGCCCCAAAAGGGGGAGGGGGCCCCCCCGGGGGGGGGGGCCCCCCCGGGGGGCCCCCAAAAACCCCCGAAAAAGGGAAAAACCCGGGGGTTTTCCCAAAAAACCCCCCCCCCCCCCCGGGGGGGGGGGGTTTTCCCCGGGGGGGGGGGAAAAAAAAAAGGGGGGGGGGTTGGAATTGGAAATTTTTTAAAAGGGAGGGGGGGGGGTTCCCCCCCCCCAAAAAAAAAGGGGGGGGGGGAAAAAAATTCCTTGGCCATCCTTTTTCCCGGTTTTGGGGGTTTTTTCCAAAGGGAAAGGCCCCCCTTTTTTTTGGGGGGGGGGGTTTTTGGGTTTTTTGGGGGGGCCCCCCCCCAGGGGGGTTTTTTATTAAGGGTTTTCCCCTCCCCCCTTTTTTTTAAAAAAGGGGGGGGAAAAAAAAAAAACCCTTTTAAAAAATTAAAAAATTTTTTCCCAAAAAAAAAACCCCCCCCGGGGGAAATTTTCTTTCGGGCCCTTTGGCCTTGGGTTTTTCCCTGGGATTTAGGGTTTCCCGGGGGAGGGGGTTTTTTAAACCCCCGCCCAACCCAAGGTAAAAAAAAAAAATTTTTTTGGGGGGGGCCCCCCCTTTTTTTTAAAAAAAACCCCCCTTCCAATTTTTTTTTTTAAAGGGAAAAGTTTCCCCCCTTTTAAAAAGGGAAGAAAAAATTTTTTAAAAAAAAATTAAAAAAAAAAAAGGGGGGGGAAAAGGGGCCCTTCCAAAAAAAAGGGGGGAAACCCTTTTGGGGGCGGGGGTTTGGGGCCCCGGGGGGGGAAAAAAAAAAATTTTAAAAAGGGGGAAAAAAAAAAAAAAATTTTTTTTTAAAAAAAAACCCACCGGGGGTTTTTTAAAAGGGTTGGGGAAAATTTTCCCTTTTTTCCTTTTTGAAAAATTTTTAAAATTTTTAAAATTTTTTTAAACCCCTTTTTTTAAATTGGGTTTTTAAATTTTTAAATTTTTTTTTTTTAAAGTTCCCTTTTAAAGGGGGAAAAAAAAAAAAGGGGAAAAAAAGGAAAAAAAAAAAAAAAAAAAAAATTTTAGGGTATTGATGTGATATGGCCAAGATGAATGTGATGAATGATATGTGATGTATGAGATTGATCATGTTCTTGTAATAGGATTCACGACTTGCATGTCGATGAGTATGACAACCGCAGGAGCCATAGGAGTTGTCTTAATTTATTGTATGACCTGCATGTCATTGAACAACGCCATGTAATTACTTTACTTTATTGCTAACCGTAGCCATAGTAGTAGAAGTAATAAGTTGGCTGAGACAACTTCATGGAGACACGATGATGGAGATCATGATGATGGAGATCATGGTGTCATGCCGGTGACGATGATAATCATGGAGCCCCGAAGATGGAGATCAAAAGGAGCAAAATGATATTGGCCATATCATGTCACTATTTGATTGCATGTGATGTTTATCATGTTTATGCATCTTGTTTACTTAGGACGACGGTAGTAAATAAGATGATCCTTACAAAATTTCAAGAAGTGTTCTCCCTCACGGCACCGCTGTACAGTTCGTCGCTTCTAAGCACCACGTGATGATCGGGTGTGATGGATTCTTACGCTCACATACAACGGTGTAAGACAGTTTTACACAATAAAACACTTGGGGTTAACTTGACGAGCCTAGCATGTGCGTATATGGCCTCGAACACGGAGACCGAAGGTCGAGCATGAGTCGATAGCAGATACGATCAACATGAAGATGTTCACCGATGAGACTAGTCCGCCTCACGTGATGATCGGACACGGCCTAGTTGACTCGGATCATGTAATCACTTAGATGACCGAGGGATGTCTATCTAAGTGGGAGTTCATAAGATGAACTTAATTATCCCGCACATAGTCAAAAGATCTTTGCAAATTATGTCGAAGCTCGCTTTAGTTCCACGCTTAGATATGTTCCTAGAGAAAATATAGTTGAAAGTTGACAGAGCGATTATGCGGACAGAGAAAGCTCATGTCCTTAATACACCGCCATGTGCGAACCCCAAACGCCGCTTGTGGATGTTAAGTAACATCGACATACACGCTTTGATAACTACGTGATAGTTCGATAAACGGTTTAGAATTTAGGCACCAAAGACGCTAAACTTCATGAACATATGAGATGTTTCGAGGGCTGAAATTGAGATTTCAGTGCTCGTGCTCACGCCAAGAGGTATGAGACCTCCGACGATTTTTCTTAGCCTACAAACTAAGGGAGAAAAGCTCAATCGTTGAGCTTGTGCTCAGATTGTCTCGAGTGCAACAATCACTTGAATCGAGGGAGTCGATCTTCCAGATGAGATAGTGATGTTTCTCCAAAGTCATTACCACCAAGTGCTAGAGCTTCAGAATGAACTATAACATATCGTGGAAGATATGATGATCCTTGAGGTATTCGTGATGTTTGACACCGCAAAGTAGAAATCAAGAAGGAGCATCAATTGTTGATGGTTAGTGAAACCACTAGTTTCAAGAAGGGCAAGGGCAAGAAGGATACTTCATGAAACAGCAAATCAGCTGCTACTCTAGTGAAGAAACCCAAGGTTGAACCCAAACCCGAGACTAGGTGCTTCGTGATAAGGGAATAGTCACTAGAGCGGAATTACCGAGATACTTGGTAGATGAGAAGGCTGGCAAGGTCGATAGAAGTATATTGATATACATTATGTTAATGTGTACTTTACTAGTACTCCTAGTAGCACCAGGTATTAGATACCGTTCGGTTGCTAAGTGCTAGTAACTCAAATAAAAGCTACTAATAAACGGAGACTAGCTAAAGGTGAGCTGATGATATGTGTTGGAAGTGTTTCAAGGTTGATGTGATCAAGCATCGCACGCCCTCTACCATCGAGATTTGGTGTTTGCATTGAGCATAGACATGATTGGATTATGTCTATCGCAATGTGGTTATTCATTTAAGGAGAATAATGGTTACTCTATTTATTTGAATAATACCTTCAACGGTCTTGCACCTAAAGGAATGGTTTATTGAATCTCGATCGAGTGATACACATTTTCATGCCAAAAGATATAAGATAGTAACGATATTACCACTTACTTGTGGCAATCGCCATGTAAGTCATATTGGTGTAAACGATGAAGAAGCTCCATGTTGATGGATCTTTGGACTCACTCATTTTGAAAAGTTTGAGACATGCTAACCATGTCTATTGGTGTATATGCATGAAGAAACTCCATGCGATGGATCGCTTGGACTCACTTGATTTTGAATCACTTGAGATATGCAAAATCATACCACATAGGCAAGATGACTAAAAGCCTGCTTTTCAAGAAATGGAACAAGATAGCAACTTGTTGGAAGTAACACATTTTGATGTGTGCAGTCCAATGAGTGCCGAGGCATGCAAAGGAATATCGTATGTTATTACTTCACGATGATTCGAGTAGATGTAGAGTATATTTACTTGATGAAACACAAGTCTGAATTATTGAATGGTTCAAGTAATTTCAGAGTGAAATTGAAGATCATCGTGACAAGAGGATGAAATGTCTATGATATGATCATAGAGATGAGTATCTGAGTTACGAGCTTTGGCACGCAATTAAGACATTGTGGAAATTGTTTCACAATTAATACACTCGAACACCATAGTTTGATGGTGTGTCTAAACATCATAGTTGCACCCTATTGATATGGTGTGTACCATGATGTCTCTTATCAAATTACCACTATCGCTTATGGGTTAGGCATTAGAGACAACCACATTCACTTTAAATAGGGCACCACGAATTCGCTGAGATGACACCGTATGAACTATGGTTTAGAGAAACCTAAGTCATTTCTTAAATGTTTGGGGCTGTGACGCTTATGTGAAAAAGTTTCAGTTGATAAGCTCGAACCCAAAGCGGATAAATGCATCTTCATAGGACACCCAAAACAGTTGGGTATACCTCCTAATTCAGATCCGAAACAATAGGGATTGTTTCTTGAATCGGTCCTTTCTCGAGGAAAAGTTTGTCTCGAGAAGTTGAGGGAGGATGGTGGAGACTTGATATGGTTATTGAACCGTACTACAACTAGTGTGTAGCAGGCACGAAGTTGTTCCCGTGGCACCTACACAAATTGAGTAGAAGCTATGATAGTGATCATGAAATCGGATCAAGTCACTATCGCACTCGAGGGTGACAAGGATGCGATCGCCGGTGGTAAAGAATCTTGTCTTGAGGGTCTTGTTGCTAGACAACATTGA
>JAHHZJ010000471.1:0-23097 GCA_021437245.1 Aegilops speltoides | reverse complement strand
GGCCGAAGGGTTGCCAAACAAGCTAAAGCCGAGAAGGAAGCAAGAAGAAGAACAAAGAAACCCAAGAGCGTTGGAGAACAACTCTGAAGCCACTCGAGGATTGAACCACGCCTGCCAAAGATAGTGCAGTCTCAGGAGAGTCTTGAGAGGATAGTTGAAGACAAGTTCCATGCTCGATGTCAAGTCGATCAAGTGCAGTCACCGCCAACAAGCTTGAGGCGACATTGAGGAAGCCAAGAGGGAGAAGGCAGAGCTCATGAAGGAGATGGAAGGTGATCTAGTCCAGATGACTATGAGCAGCTCTCGCAAGGCCCACAAAGCCCAGATCACTGCTATTCCAAAGGATGCACCTGTGGCTACTACATCAGACCTCCCACAGCTCCGCTGGCCCAGCTCCAGCCCAAGTGTCCACTCCTCCAGCTCCACGACTTCAAAGCTTTTGCAGATGCAGCTATCTCCACTCCATCGACACGCAGAGCCGCCAAACAGAGTCCCTAGTGACGATTAGCTCTATACCTTTCGAACTTTTGGTAACTTGTTGCCAAAGGGGAGAAATTGTATAGATCATAGGACTTCGAGAGAGAGAGTGCTCGTTTTTGCTCTTTCGCTATGGTTTTTCCTTGAGATACTTTTGAGTTCTTCGAGACATTTCGTGTGTTTGATACTACGCTTGTTTCTATCTTGATGAGTGCTTGATCATACTATGCTTAATGTGTGCTTAATGCTTATCATATTCTATTCATATCTTGTATGATCACTTACTCATGTCTTGGTGATTGGGTGCATGCTATTCATTCTTATCATTTTGTGCGCCCACCAAGATGTATGTGACATGGAAGAGTGACCCATATCCTAATCGATTGTGCATTTGCATTCAAACGCAAATCTTAAATAATGCACAAATTTAGGGGAGCTCTTGCTTATCACATACTTCTCAAAGCTTATTTATGTTATTCATTGATTATATCATTTGTCGAAGTTTTGATCTATATGTTGTCATCAATTACCAAAAGGGGAGATTCAAAGTGCAACTAATCCCGGTGGTTTTGGTAATTAATAACAACATATATATCATTGAACTAATTGTTTCTTGAGGATATTTCAGAAAGTTCAAGGATATGGGTATGGCAATGACCATGATGTGGACCCTCAAAATGCTAAGGAAAACATTGGCAAAAGCTCAAGACTTATTTTTGTTTAGTGATCCAAGATCACATTGAGTCCATAGGAAAGCCAATACTATTAAAAGGGATGAGGTTATGATGATGATCCTGTTGCTCAAAGTGCTTAGTGATTTATCTCTCAAACTATCGCAATCTTTCATTCCAACATAAACTCATAAGTAATCTCGGTCCCACCGATTCCATAAACTCAGTCACACCAAGATGAACCACCTCAGCCATATACCCAAACCCTAGTAATTTCGGATTTTCCGATTCCAAACTCGGTCTTACCGAAATTGGTGTTGCCAACCTTCTGTAATCTTCTGTACTCAAATCGGTGTCACCGAGATGAGAAAGTCGGTCCCACCGAGATTGGCAAACCCTAGACTTTGGAAGAATCGGACTAACCGAGATTGTATTTTTGGTCCCACCGAAAATCCCAACGTTCACAAGATTTGAACTTTCGGTCTCACCGAGTTGTCAACTTCGGTCCGACCGAGATTGGTCAAATGTGTGTAACGGTTGGATTTTGTGTGGAGGCTATAAATGCCCTCCACCCCTCTTCATTCGTGGAGAGAGCCATGAAAGAACTACCACTCCTACCTTACATTTCGAGAAGAGAACTACCTACCCTTGTGTTGAGATCAAGTTGCTCCACTCCCACCATATGAAACTTGATTTCTAGCCTTCCCAAGTTGCTTTCCACTCAATCCTTTCTTCCACCACAGCCAAATCAGTGAGGAGAGTTGAGTGTTGGGGAGATTATCATTTGAAGCACAAGAGCAAGGAGTTCATCATCACCAACACCATCTATTACCTTTTGGAGGGTGGTGCCTCCTAGATTGGTTAGGTGTCGCTTGGGAGCCTCCACAAGATGTGGAGTTGAACCAAGAAGTTTGTAAGGGCAAGGAGATCGCCTACTCGTGAAGATCTACCCCGAGTAAGGCTAGTCCTCCGTGGACGAAGCCATGATGGCATAGACAAGGTTGCTTCTTCGTGGACCCTTCGGGTGGAGCCTCCGTGGACTCTCGCAGCTGCTACCTCCGTGGGTTGAAGTCTCCATCAACATGGATTGACGAGCACCACCTATCGGAACCACGAGAAAAATCTCCGGTTCCAAACCGCTTGCTCTTCTCCACCTCTTATTTACTACATGTGCAATTTACTTTCCGCTGCCACTACTCTAGAATTGCATGTAGGGTGATACTTGACTTGGTCATCATTGTGAACTTGCTAAAAACTTGCCCTAATCAAAAGGCTAAACTTTTAAGTTGTCAAGTAGTCTAATCACCCCCTCTAGACATACTTCCGATCCTACAACCTGTCTCCTAATTGTGGGTCGCTTCTAATTGTTGTCTCTAGTACTTCTCTGCGATCGCTCACGCTTTTGCTCCAATTCACTATTAAGCATTCTCGATATTAGAATCCTGAATGCACTAAAGTGCATTATAGGATATCTTGGCCATAAGCTAAAATTCTCATCTCGACCTTTTAGTCTTGATCCAATGAGGCACAACATTTAGCGGAGTCCTCAATGAAGAACATCGTATAGTAACATACTTAGCAATGAAGTTTAGCTTAAAAATAATGTATGCGAAAGATGCACTAAGTACAAATAGTAAAAATCTTACCATCTTTCCTAAATAGATGTGACCGTAGTTGAATACTGAACACTATTGGTCGCACGCTTTGAGTACTAAGATTTGCAAGTACAAAAAATAATTTGTCTTGACAAGATGAAGATCCTCAAGCCATGAAACATAATGACTTATCTCCTCAGCTTTAGTTCAGCCCCGGACAGTTGTAGGTCCTGCTACCAAGCGCCGACATGTTTGCTTGATTGGAAATAAGCTGTCAATAGAAATTAGTTGTCAACTATTTTTGAATAAACAATATCAAAGACATAAATATGGTTGAGAAACTCACATTTTGGTAGAACCGAGGCGCCTCGCACATCAACTCCAGATGTCGGTATTACCTTCAATACCATCTTCCGGACGTAATATGAAGGTGATAACCATATAAACTCAAATGCATAAGTCTTGCATAGTGCTCACCATGTTTTGCATCCAAAATAGGTGTAGTCATCTTTGTTGTATAATTTGCATGGAAAATATAACCATGCCCGGCTTCAAATAAACTCTTTACCTCCATAGTAGTTGTCATAGAACTGAAACCTATCTTATCCAAAGACAAAAACTCTTGCATGGCAGGATACGCTAGTAGAATAGTAAAAAATATAAGTTGAAGCAAATGAAGCAGATGTCATGCTTAATTACTAAAAAGACTTGTCGCTAGGACTTACAAGATCCACTTCAAGTTCTTGTCCATTTGATGTCAAGCGCCTATCATCATCTAGGAAGATTCCGTCAAAGGTCGCCATTGCCTTCACAAGATTTGCAAATACCAAAATCCTTTTCGTCGCGACATTTCCTATGTTCATAGTTAAAACATTAATTGAAAATCGATCAAAGACAACTACCAGATACTCAACACACAAACCGGGCACTCGATATTTCCTACATATTCGCACAAGTCATGCCAAAATTCACGAAAAATCCGCATGACCTTTGCTAAAATAGGACATATCGAAGCGCTGAAATTTGCCGGAACGGAAATGAATCAACACTGCTAAACATGGGCCACTCGAGGTGTAACTCTGCAAACATGACCGCCACTTGGGCAAGCACATATCCTATTTGAGCAACACAAGATATACATTTCAAAATATCTTATAGGACTCAAACTAGCATGCATGCAATAAGCAAAAGTAAATCATCTCATGGGTCTGTACATTCAATATTATCACTAATACATCCGAATAGTGTCATACATATAACATCACTAATACAACTAAAACCCAGCACACGACGGTATCGGGCCGGTGGTGGACACCCACGAGAAGGAACCATCACGAGATCATAGGTCCGGAGATCCCCGGAGAACCCCGCCGGTATTGGAGAACCTGTGCTCCAACGCAAACAAGTAGCAACGCGGTGTGTCCTCCTCATCGACACGGTGACGCACCACCTTCGGGGTCTCGAGCTCGACCGCCATCGCCCACACGACGCCACCAAAGAAGGTTCAAACGATAGGTTGGCTCACCAACCTGCGCCTAGGTAGCGCCCAAGTACCACCTCAAGGGAGCCCACCCGACATGGCCTGTTGGTCAAGAAGGTGTCGCCCTCCCCACCGATGACGAGGATGGGGATAGGCATCGCCCACGGTGCGGAAAAATTGCTTTAACTAAAAAATAGCAACAGCCTACTAACTAGTTCTCAAATTCAATTAGTTCTTACTAAACATAAACTTACTATAAATAAAAATAAACTAGTACCTAATTAGTACCTAGTTCTTACTAACTAATTAGTACCTGGAACCTCGCCCTAATTACCATATAAGTATCGCTTTTTAACTAGGTTCGACTACCTAATTAAATAGGGTTAATACTAATTGTAATTAACTAACTAGCACCAAAAATAGCCTAGGGTTCATACTAACTAGCACTAAATAGCTAGGGTTCATACTAAGGAGAAGAGGGATCGGAAGGGAGAGTGCTTACAGAGGGAGGGGAGAGGGGTGGGGAGACGCTTCACCGAGGCGCCGGGCGAGGCAAGGTCGGGGAGACGGTGGCGAAAGGGGGTCGGGGAGACGGGCAAGGCGGGGTCGGGGCCGACGGGAGAGCGAGGCGGGGTCCGCAAGGTCGAGGTCGAGGAGGAGGAAGGCCGCGACGACGCCGAGGGGCATTTTAGGAGAGCGAGGGCAGGGCCTCAAAGTAGGGCGAGGGAGGGGCTCCAAATGAGGCGACGAGGGGAGAAGAGAGAGTGGGGAATTGGGGAGGAAGCAGAGGTGAGGGAATCGCCGCGAGGGGGTAGGTGAAAATAGCTTTAACAAAGAGGTGGGGTTTAAAACGCTGTTTGCTAAAACCGTGAGGAGTAGTGTTGTTTTAGGGGCGCCATTACTATACCCAGCACATCGAATGGTGCGCAATTATAGTAGTAGCGTTGTTCGTTCTCGCAGCGCCATCGCTAAGCCGGTAAAAGAGTGCGCTTTAGCCGACGCTATCAAAGAGCAAGGCGCTTCATTTTAAACACGCCATCGTAAGATTATGTGTATAAGGTTTTCCTAGTAGTGTTACTTGTCCTTTTGGAACTTATGCTTATAGACGATGCCTTTTTGGTTGATGCAATGCACCGATACCTTTTAAAGATGCATGAATGCTATATTTTCGACTTTTGTGGAAAGATTGTTGAGGTTTTATGGATTTTTTCCATTTACTTAAACTTCGATGATTTCTTGAGCAACCTTGATTGTGTTTTTGCAGAGTGTCTTGGGGAATAAATTTTTGAACGAGGTATTGAGGCGGATAAAGCGGTTGATGCAATTGAGAAAATTCCATGTCCTAAAGATATCAAAGGTACCTGAGTTTTCGGTCATGCCGGTTTCTATAGGATGTTTATTAAAGACTTTCTAAAATTTTAGGCCTTTCAAATCTTTTTACAAAAGGATGTTCCATTTGTTTTTGATGATGATTGTGTAGAAGCCTTTGAAACACTTAAGAAAGCCTTGACTACTTACACCTATTGTTCAACCACCGATTGAACTTGCCTTTTAAATTATGTGTGATGCTAGTGATTATGATGTTGGTGTTGTTCTAGGACAAAGAGTTGATAAGAAATTAAATGTTATTCATTATGCTAGTAAAACTCTAGACAAGGCTCAATGAAATTGTGCTACTACTGAAAAAAGATTTTTAGCAATGTGGTTTGATTGTGATAAATTTAGATCTTACATTGTTGATTCTCAAGTGATTGTTCACACCGATCATGCGGCTATAAAATACCTTATGGAAAAGAAAGTTGCTAAACCTAGACTCATTAGGTGGGTTCTCTTGCTACAAGAATTTGACTTAATATCAATGATAGAAAAGGAGCTAAGAACCCCGTAATTTATAACTTGTATAGGTTAGAAAATATTCTTGATGACCCACAACCTATTAGTGATAGTTTTCCTAATAAACAATTAGCTACAATAAATGTTTCTATAACACTCCTTGGTATGCTAACTGTGCTAACTACATTGTTGCTAAATACATACCACCTAGCTTCACATACCAACAAAAGAAAAAAATTCTTCTATGATTTAAGACATTATTTATGGATGACCCACATCTTTATAAAGAAGGGTAGATGGTATTATTAGATGTTGTGTACCGATCATGAAAAGGAACAAATCCTACGGAAATGTCAATTCCGCTTATTGAGGACATCATGGAGATAGAACTGCTCATAAGTTATTGTAATCTGGTTTTTATTGGCCTATTCTTTCAAGGATGCCCGTAAGTTTGTTTTATCTTGTGATGAATGTCAAAGGATTGGAAATATTGGTAAGCATCAAGATATGCCTATGAATTATTCACTTGTTGTGAACCATTGGATGTTTGGGGATTTGATTACATGGGACCTCTTCCTTCCTCTAATGGGTATACACATATTTTGGTTGTGTTGATTATGTTACTAAGTGGGTAGAAGCTATTCCAACCAGAGTGCCGATCACAACACCTCTATTAAAATGCTTAAGGAAGTCATTTTCCCAAGGCTTGTAGTCCCTAGATATTTAATGACCGATGGTGGTTCACACTTTATTCATGGTGCTTTTCAAAAATGCTTGCTAAATATGATGTTAACCATAGAATTGCATCACCATATCATCCTTAGTCTAGTGGTCAAGTTGAACTTAGCAATAGGAAAATGTTAATATTACAAAAACTGTCAATAGGTCTCAAAGAATTGGTCCAAGAAATTAGATGATGCACTTTGGGCCCATAGAATATCGATAAAAATCCTATGGGTATGTCCCCTTATAAAATGGTTTTGGAAAAGCTTTTTATTTGCCTCTTGAGTTAGAACATAAAGCATATTGGTTAATTAAAAACTCAACTACGATTTCAAACTTGCCGTGAAAAGAGGTTATTTGATATTAGCTCAATAGATGAATGGAGAACCCAAGGTTTGAAAATGCCAAGTTATTTAAAGAAAAGGTTAAAAGATGGCATGATAAAAGAATCCAAAAGCGTTGAGTTCAAGGTTGAGAATATGTTCTTTGTACAACCCTCATTTTAGATTCTTGAAGCAAACTCCTCTCCTAATGGGAAGGACCCTATGTTATCGAGGAGGTTTATCGATCCGAGCCATCAAAATAAATAATGCCGGTACTAACACGAAGGTTGTTAATGGGCAATGAATAAAACATTATATCTTAGGTACGCCCATTAATGTTGAAAGCAATATTGTCCAAACTATGACAACCGAAGAACACATAAAAAAACCTTCCTAAAACCCGGTGTGAAAAAGGAGGTACGTGATATAAAGTAAAAGACTCCAAAAAATCCGCAAAAATATTTTCTTGTCCGCTTTTGAATATAAAAAATTAGGAAAATAAGAAACAACCAGAGGCACGCCAGCGCCGCCATGGGTTGTGCCCCCTTTTGGACTCTATTTTCCCGCTTGCTTGTTTCCCAAGGTAAAAAAATCTTTATATACCCCCGTAACCTATCGACCATCGTATCATAGAGAAATCTTCATTTTCTTTTTCATCGCTTTCGGTCGATCTTTTAAGGCATCATGTCTTCCCTTTCCTACAATGGAGAAGACCATGGGTTGCCGCAGGAGGAGCTAGAGGGGAGGGAGTTCAGGAGGTTTCCATGGAGGAAAATGAAGGGACTTTTGGAGTTCACCATCCGGCCCGAGAGAGGCACACTAGCTGGTATCTCTACTCATCCTAATCCTCATCAAGACATGAGATCTTGGACAATCAAGAGAGCTCGGTGCAAGAAGAACTCCCTCCCGAGGAGTCCTTTACATAGGCATCATAGCAATTTTGACAATTTAATTCATAATTATGGGTTCAAAAATACTCCCCTGTGCACATACCGGCCCAATTGGGACATGTCTCATCCAAGATAAAGTGATGCAGAAAAGTTCTTGGGGCCGAGAATAAACATATTATGGCTAAAGTGGAGAAAAACACGAAGTTTCTTCATAAAGCCCTAAAAGAGATTCAAGGCTTGAAGGATGCCTGGATATACGAGAGTTATTTCATCCACACCACCTTCATCTTCATCACCAAAAAATTGAGTATCGGGTATGGGAATCCCTTGGCTTTGTGCAAGCTTTGGGGGTGCCCCGCATCGTATCACCTCCACTATCTTTTGCCTTTACTTACCTTAGTTTGATCCATAGTTATATTTTTGCTTTAGATGAATAAAAGTTGAGTTCGATCCTTTCTTTTCGAGAGTTTGCTTAGTGATCTATCTTTGTAATTGTGTGTAGATATATAATAAAGTTTAGTTTGAGTTTTGTTTTTTTACTTTCATGTTCACTAAAAAGAAAGGAAATAAGTGAAAAGGATCATATTCTAATCTTATGGTAAGTAATGACACCACATAAGGAAGAGAATAAATATAAAATTTTATTGAGACTAACAAACATAACATTGGTCAATGATGCAATTCATGAAAGAATTAATAAGGAAGAGAAGATTCACATGCAAAGATACTATCTTGGAAATCTTTTTGATTGTGGAGCCCCCATTGTCGGTCAAACCGTGGATCTCGTGGGGTCCAATCAAGGCCTAAGGTTGATGGTAACAGAGGCGGGGACACGATGTTTACCTGTTTCGGCCCTCTTATGGAGGTAATACCTTACTTCCCTTGATTGATCTTGATGAAGATGAGTATTACAAGAGTTGATCTACCACAAGATCGTAATGGCTAAACCCCTAGAAGTCTATCCTATATGATTATGATTCTTCCCTATGGACTAAACCCTCCGGTTTATATAGACACGGAGGGGACTAGGGTTGTACGAAGTCGGTTACAGAGAAAGGAATCTACATATCCGAGCGCCAAGCTTGCCACCCACGCAAAGGAGAGTCCCATCGGGACATGGGAAGAAGTCTTCTATCTTGTATCTTCATAGCCCAACAATCCGCTCATGTTAATAGTCCGCCATCCGAGGACCCTTAATCCAGACTCCCGAGTCCCTAACCAGGCTTCAATGACGGGTGTCCGTGCGCAAATTGTCTTCGCATTGCAAGGCGGGTTCTTTCCCAATACTCCAAAATAATCTTGAACACAAAACATGTCCGCCTCGCAAAACAAATCCCACACACAACCATAGAGAGTATAATATTTCACGAGTCCAACCACGACAATGTTTTGTAATGTGGCATCCGCCGCTGCCCGCCTATTATTCAACCTTTTTAGCCCGCCGCCCATATTTCGAGATGCGGTTTCATTGGCACGCCTTGTCAAAGGAGATCTTGTCCCCTTTATGGATTCTCATCAACAAGCGTGGATAACCCAACCGCTCGCTGGCATGATTCCTCGAAATAGGCATGTTTTAAGGCCTAGGGTGTGGGGGGCCTTGATATTCATCGCTTTTATGGCCAAGACCCGCCTTTTCTTCCTTACGCCAACCCTTCCTTCAACCTCTCCTAGCTTGAGTTCCCAAAGACCTGGTTCAAAATTCGCTTCCGGCTTCCAAGTCATGTCCCACCCATCCTCAAGGCTAGGGATGGCTTCCCTCCCTGAGGAGGATATCACGAAGCTCCAGAGGCAAGATACCCCGACCCTGAAATCCTCCACAGATTCCCGCCAGGAAAAATTCCTAACCCCAGATCCGCGAGAGGGTCGATTCATCTCCCACCTCCGAGGGCTAGGGTTCGCTTCTTCATCCCTTTGTTCAAGGGCTAATGTTTTATTACGGATAGATTTTCATGACCTAGCTCCTGCACTTTTCTTCACATATCGGCTTTCATTATTATGTGCGAGGCCTTCCTCCAATTCCCACACACCGCCTTGTGTCCCAAGACCTTCAACGTGAAGCCAAAGGTGGTCGATGGGAAACAAAGGAGGTGGTGGTGCCGGTGAGCAAACTCGCCAACACTATTTAGCCAAAGGGTTCCTTCATAGAAACTTCCGACTGGGGCAGCGGGAGTGGTTTCACATCATCAACCCCATGGTAATAAGTGGGCAGATACACCCGCTTCCGATCGACCTCTATTACAGCTTGATAATGGATTAATAAGGGTGGACTGGGATCCGTTGATGAAATGAAGATGCGCAAAGCCGCATTCGAGCCTCATTGAAAAGGACACCGGTCTCATCAACGTAATCCGTAATGCTAGTCCATTGAGTCCCGGCCAGCGAACCTCTCCGTATGTGGGAGTTCAACCGAAGGACCATTTAACCCTTCAAGACTTCCCGCACGACCCGAGGGATGTGGAAACTATTCTTCGACGCGGACCGGGTTTTAGAGGATGTCACCTTGATCGCAACCATCCGGATACCCTGTAAGCACTCGACTTTTTGAACACATTTTAGTTAAATTTCTCATTACAATATATTGAGAAAACCATACATGGCCAAGGTTGGACAAAGAAGGCGGAGAGGATTAGGTTCGGCCCTCTTTCCCAAGACTCCCTGATCCTTAGCAAGGATGCCGGCCCGGGCCATATCGTGTCGGCAGAGATTGGGATTCTCTTCCAAGATGAAAGGGAAGGAGAAGTCGACATCTCTCTCCCCATGGGAAGAAGAGGACCGCCCAAGACTTAGAGATAAAGGCTTCAAGCGAGGGAAGATATCCCCGTGGGGGTTCCTTCGAGAGGCTTTCCCATGCAGCCTTTACGCCAGGACAAGCCCTTAGATGAATCGCAAGTGAAAAAGGGAGTTTTAAACATATCCTCCCATTCTGGTTGGGGGTAATATTAAAAATATATGTTTGCAATCCGATGCAGCCTTTTTCCACCTTTCTTCCTTTGGGGGATCTTCTTCCCGAGATGATGGAGAGTGAGATGCCTCCACCACCTCCTCCCAAATAAGGGGATGACACCGAGGTGTCGAATCAAGGATCTCTTGATCATCAAGCCGTGTGAGGGATAACAAAGACTAGGCCCAAGGTGATAATTTGCCGGCCCGGGTCCGGGGGTGCCACCACGGGACCAAAATAAAGGCCCCGACTATCCGTTCAGCTAGAGACGCATCTAAGGTCGAAAACATATTTTCAAGGAAGTCCGTGATTTCCACAAGCCTGTTGGATCCGTATAACCCAATACATTGATGGGACATGTGTCCGCCTCAGAGGAACATCTTACCTTGATGGGTATGGTGGTTGAAAGGGTTTTGTCTGCGAAAAGCGGATTGAATGAAGCTTTTACAGGCCTGCTAAGAGGATTCGAGGTACGCAATGTAGTATATTCACTTGTGCTATAAACGCAAAATGCGCCTGTGTATAGATAGTAGCCCCTGACACTCTGGTTGGCGTCCAAAAGGGAGGCGATCAGAGGATCAAAAAAAGATATGCCCAGGAGATAATCTAACTAATTGCAACGCAGGTTGTTACATCCATGGCGACTGCCCAGGCTACAGAGATTGCAGATCTGAAGTAGAAAGTTGATGTGGCGGATGAAGACATCGCGCTTATTAACATGCGGCTTGACGAGGCGCAAGGTATGTTTTTGGGGCTATCAGTATATGCAAGTACTATAATATGAGCATGACGCTGAGAATTGTGTACTAAGATATGTATAATCGCAGAAGTCCGCCATAGTTGAGAACCTTCGGCTGAGCTTGCCCTGTGCTAGGGAGCAAGCCAGATGAGCAATGCGGCGCCGAAAAGGCAGCTATTGAATTAAAGGCTGAACAGCGTTCGGGCGCCAAAGGCGCGGAGAGAATATCTACTATGGCGCTTTGAGCTAAAAGATGCTACTAGCCGATGCGAATTTCGAGAAAGATAACGAAACCAAAGCGGTCGATTTGACAAGGCCTTAAAAGAGGCGTAGGGAAGCACGCCCGAGTCTAGAGCTGCTCGAGGAGATCCGATAAGCCGGGAGATCATGGCTGGTAAGCCCTTCTTATTACAAACTAAGTTCAGTGATCCGAAGTATGCCCCGCTTAATTAAATGTGGAGTTCTCCAGATGCATTTTTGGACTTGCCGAAGAGTGTCTCCGATGCGACGCAGTTTTTCCAAACACAAGAAGAGCATGCGACGGAAAAGCTTTTCTGGTCGCAATCCAAAGATGTCCGCCGCCCATCGTTGAATGAACAGATGGCCCAAAGGCCGAAGCCCACAAGATATCCGGATCCGCCATGAAGGACGCCAGAGTCCGTTGGTACGACGGAGCCAATTCCAAATAGTTATTTGGTTGGTGAGGTGACTCGGGATGCGGTGAATCAACGCCGTTAAGAGGTCAACGAATAGAAGGTGCATGGATGGCCCTTCCCATGTCAAGACGCATCGGCAAAGATGAAGGCCATCGATATTGCAGCAAAATTCCACCCGAGGGCAAGGACCATCACACGCAAGAGCATTATTTTGAGGATGTCCTAGAGGGCGCCCGCTGATAGAGGGTCAAGGTTCAAAGATATTATGTTCGAGTGAAGTGGACCAAATTGTAAAAACAATATTATGATATATTTAAGGCTATGTTTTTATAATTTTTGGCCAAAAGTTTTTTGGTGCCTCCCGGCGGCGCTTTTTAATATAATATGAAAGTTTACCAAGCGGCTTCAAATTTCCGATATAACCCGGGTGTTCTAAAAGCACTTGATCACCAGACCCAACATCTTGGTCCATTAAGGAGGTGTCAATGCGCGAACCAGGCAATCGGACTATAGGGCTTTAACACTTTCACTTAGCCATAAGAGTTTGGACGATTGGGCTATGATATAGCCCTTGGTATGTACGCCAGCTATCCAATACGGTGCATTTGCATACATGACCGTAAGAACGGTCCTTTGTGTAATACGGAAGGAGTGGTGAAGATTCCAATGAGTCATCGAAAGTGGTCGACCAGCCTCGCCGCATCATGAACTTAGATTTTGGCTTTCATCGAGGTGCTCATTCGACAACCAGGACACAATCGCAGAGTTCTCCCTTTACTACCCTAGACGATAGAGCGAACGTAAGGTAATAAGCACGATCCGTGCAACACAACTATTGACCAAAGACATGATTCATAAGGATGCAATAAGGAAACTCGGACCAAGTGTGCTATAAAGCTGTTCGGACTTGAAAGCCGAGAAACAGGCACTTTACATGATTGAAATAGAGAGCGGTCTACAAAAAAATAAGCTTTTGGTCCTCCTTCCGACGCCTCGGTTGCCTTGCCCCGTTGAAGGACTTCAAAGAAATATAATTACCTATGGTAAAAGATAAAAATAGTTAGAAAAAGAAAATAATATGAGAGTGCGGATAGTATTATATGTTCGTTCCGATTGTGCCCCGAACCAGGGTATTTTTGGTGTATAATTATGCACGGACGACTTTGCGGCAAAGGGACGGCGGAGGCCAACTGCAATACAACTCGAGATTGATTGGTCCCGCCTAATGGGGACCGGATTGATGGTCGATGAAATTGCGGCTTGATAGGGTCATGGTACTTCGGCCGCAGACGTAGTATGCCCTATGTACGAGGGAGCATTCCGCACATCCATTTATCGTGATTGTGCCGCATGGACCGGCATCTTGAGTTGGAGATAATTGTAATGTGGGACTGCATTAAAGCAAGTTTAATGGTTGGTCCCAAAGGCATGATAGCTATCATGAAAGGGACGATATCAAGACCAACCCTTCACTTTTGGTTGTCCGGGGATCCTAAGACCACCTCCAGCAGGATTGAGCCCGCAAATGGACCTCTACACCCGTATGACACCTTTAAAAGGGGGCTTGATCCTTGAGGGATCAATACCCATTTGGCACACTATATCCTAATAGAGTAGGTTCAGGAACCACCGCCTATGAGGACCCGAAGTTGAATCCACCAATGATTGGGTCGAGGACCAAGGCGGTGAACCGCCATGACGGATATCGGTCGGATGGTCCCCGCGATCAAAAGTGATTCAAGGGATGACCATGGGTAGAATTTTGGGGGTTTAGCTCCATTGAGTAGACATGTTCGCGCGCCAAATTCCCCTATAGGATGTGCATTACGATACCATGTTTATTGTTTTTACTTTGGGGGCGGAGGATTTTTCCAACTTCTGTTTGGTTGGGAGTCTCTTCGTCGTCGCTGCCATTCGGCCCTTCACTTTTGCTCGCATTAATCTTGCCGACTTGTTTAAAACCCAACAGCCCTATTGGCATGATTGGTGGTTTAACGGGGTGCTATGAATTGGCAGGGTCCAAAGATCTTGTCTAAATTGGATTGTTTGTCTATGTTTGCCTTTGAATGGCTTTTTTCCATCGTCCGGTTTGGAACCACCGAATCCGGCGCTGACCGCCGTGGTCTTATGGCCCGTTATTGTGATGCTTGTGTTTATTGTGTCGCGGTTGCCATTGGCCTCAAACTTCGGAAGTACCTTGATCATCGGTGTTGTTGCTTCTACAAGCGAGCCACTATCTTTCCGCCAAAATGGGCCATCGGGTGGTAAGGGCAGCCATGGATCTTGGTTTTTCGATAAGGTGGCGGTCAGCCACCCATCTCGGACGCTATGTTTAAAGGCGAAGGGCTTCCATGTTCAGACAATGACAATTTTGTTCTTTTGATTAAGAATCTAGTCCAAAGTTTCCTCGCACCTCGGCTTCGGATGGTGTGACTTAGGTCATCGCGCTTGGAGGCCAAACATATGTACCTTTGGAAGTTTATGAAGGCGCCTTCCAATTCTTCCCACCGCCAATGAAGTTCTCAGGGATGCTGTTCAGCCAGTGCCGCGCTGGTCCTTTTAGTTTTAGTGAGAGGTATTTGATGGCATGGATGTCATCACCCCGGGCCAAGTGGATATGGAGGAGGGAATCTTCAATCCATACTACAGGGTCTATTGTTCCATTGTATGATTCGATATTCATGGGTTTAAGCCCTTCGAATTCGTGGTTCCATTACTTCATCGGAAAGAAAATGGGTGTGCGAGCCGATGTAGGGCCACATCGTGACTTAGTCCGGATGGAGTTCGCTTCGGTTTCAGCCCTGCATGGTTATGTTTGTCACGCCCGCCGGATGGCCATCTTGGCAGGCAATCGCCGATCCATAGATCGATCTAGTCTAACCTGCCTGCTTTCCAAGTCATGTCGCATGTCATATGTGTATCCCCGAGCTATTGGTCTCTTTTTATGGCGAGGTGGTGCGGCCGACGCTCGCTTGAGTTGCCGCTTATCCCGCCACGTGGTGGTCGGGTCACCCGCTATGCCGGTAGGACGGGGCCCAAAGACTCGCCATCAAATTGGGGTAAATTTGCACTTCGGTAACTTTTGGTTACGCCGAGGCCTTATTTTCGTTGCTAGGACATTAGTCCATATATCGCTAGCAATCTTAATTAGCTTGAAGTTGCCGCTTCCTTTCGTGCCCTTTGCAAGGGTTATTAGTCGGCGCCAATCGCCCTCGATCGACGGGCCTCGTGCATGATAAAAATTCGCCGCCAAGGCTCACCTCCCCTGAGAGCGGAAGGTAGTTATAGTCCTCCGAGTCTTCATTCATGGCCTGTTCATCGTGGCTAACTTCGCCCATCTTCCCCGCTTTCCGCTCGGAGGTTGGCTCAACGGGTCTTCATTGTGTTCGCATCATCCGAGTATTATTTTTCATGTGTCCTTATTGCTGTTTTTTTC
Organism: Aegilops speltoides; assembly: GCA_021437245.1. Classification (NCBI taxonomy): domain Eukaryota; kingdom Viridiplantae; phylum Streptophyta; class Magnoliopsida; order Poales; family Poaceae; genus Aegilops; species Aegilops speltoides. The sequence goes on along the minus strand of JAHHZJ010000471.1, from coordinate 7,333 downwards.
CGCTGCATGGTTCGGAGTGGCGCCGCTTAACGCCGGTGCTTTTGGCTATATCTTAGGAGGTTTATCCTTGACCGATCCTTCTCATTGTCGCCGTTGTTCTGTTTGGGTGTGTCCACCTTGTATACGCCGATAAGGAGGTGGCTATCCAAACCTCTGTGTGGTTTTTGTGGCTCGCCTTCCTCCGCATCGCCGCCCATACCGGCCCATGGGAGTCGTAATCAAGCATGTAGGTTAAGTCTTCGACAGGGCTATTTAGTGGGTGGTGGTGGAACCGAATTCTCCATCATCGGGCGCTCAATCCAAACCAGATATAGTTCACCGAGAGTCTCCTCGACAAGGAGAGGGCTTTTAACGAGTTTAGCACATCGCCCAAAGGTGAGTGCCGGAAGATATCCATGAGCTGAACTTCAACGACGGGCGCCCGATCGTTCGATGGGCGCGATGCACGCGTTTTAGAACCTATGGCCGGAGACTTAATCCCGAGGTTCCCAGAGACAGGCCCACTCGGTTGATCTATGTGCGGCCAAAACGCCCTGAGTTCGCGGCTTCCGGGGCGGGGTTGAGCTTCCCATTCTCGCCGACGCAGCCTTCCCGGATTTAGCCGCAGTAGTTACATGCACTATCTCCCGGCACGATTCGATGAAGATTTAGGTCGGGTCCATCCGGGTGGCAGGGAGCAGTGTCAGGCTCGAACTGGCCAAAGATCAAGTCTTCGCGGATATGCAACGTGATTCGCTTCCAAACCCGACCGATGGCCAGAGGCGAGCTGCCGACCACTCTAGATGGCCAAGCGAAGTTAGCCCGCAGTGAAGCCTCCAATATGAAGAATCCGTCCGGGAGGAAGGCTTCCCCCGACTACTTTTGTTGTAGATGATTGATGGAGCCATCACAAACCTTGTGGTGACGATGCAGGAACTCTCAATGAAAGCACCAATTTGTCAAAATCGGCGGATCTCGGTAGGGGGTCCCGAATCAGGCATCTAAGGTTGATGGTAACAGAGGTAGGGGGACACGATGTTTACCGGTTCGCACCTCTATATGGAGGCAATAATTCCTCCGCTTGATTGATCTTGATGAATATGAGTTTACAAGAGTTGATCTACCACGAGATCATAATGGCTAAAACCCCTAGAAGTCTAGCCTATATGATTATGATCATGCCCTATGGACTAAAACCTCCGGTTTATATAGACACGTATGACTAGGGTTTTACAAAGTCGGTTACAGAGAAAGGAATCTACATATCCAATGCCAGTTTGCCACCATGCAAAGGAGAGTCCCATCCCACACCGGAAGAAGTGTTCTATCTTGTATCTTCATAGCCCAAAAGTCCGCCCATGTTAATAGTCCCCATCCGAGGACACCTTAATCCAAGATTCCTCACCCATCAAAATATTATATGCCAAAATTGTTGACGGGACAAGGAAGACACCGTAAGGATTTATGTTTGTTCATATTCGCACAAAGTTATATTGTCATAGATCCTTCAACATGTGGTGCTTGCCCCCATTTTGCTAGCCAAAAATTCCAAGACTACCCTTAAACCAAAATCTTATTTTGAAGAGTCCACTATACCTACCTAAGGATTGAGTAAGATCCTTCAAGTAAGTTGTCATCAAGGGCAGGAGCAGTCTCAAGGCGGAACTTGGGCAGAGAGTTTTTCCTCCCAAGAGCGATTCCAGGGGAACTTATTTCCTGAGGGGGAAATCATCGCCATCATCATCACCAACAACTCTCCCATCTTGGGAGGAAATTCCACAAGATCTTCAATAGCACCATCTCCTTCAAACCCTAGTTCACCCTTGTGTTCAATCTTCTTACCGAGCTATAGATTGGTACTTGTGGGTGACTAGTAGTGTTGATTACATCTTGTAGTTGATTAATATATGGTTTATTTGGTGGAAGATTATATGTTCAGATCCATTATGCTATTTAATACTCCTGATCTTGAGCAAGATTATCGCTTAGAGTAGTTACTTTTGTTCTTGAGGTCACGGAGAAATCTGGTTGCAAGTAATCATGTGAACTTGATATGTTTCGATATTTTGATAGTATGTATGTTGTGATTCTTTAGAGGGTTGAACATCGACTACATGACACTTCACCATATTTAGGCCTAAGGGAATGCATTTGGAGTATTTATTAGATGATTGGTTCAGACCGATGTTGTTAAGCCCTAGTTTATGCGCTATTCCGAGGGGCTGATTTGGATCCGTAAGATTAATGCTATGGTTAGACTTATTCTTTACTTTTCTCATAGTCATGATGCTTTTAGGGGGTTAATCATATGTAAGAGGTTTGTTCAAGTAAGAACAACACCTAAGCAACGGTCCCACCCACACATCAAATTATCAAAGTATTTAACACAAATCAATCCAACATGATGAATGTGGCTAGATGAATTTCCCGGTATCAAGAACACTTTGCTTATCATAAGAGACCGCTTTTGGCCCATCCTTTGCCTCAAAAGGATTGGTCTACCTTGCTGCACTTTTGTTACCATTACCATTAGTTGCTCATTACAAATTATCTTGCTATTAAACTACTACATTTATGATTTCAAGGTTTTACATTACCTTGCTGAAAACCGCTTGTCATTTCCTTTATGCTCCTCAAGGTTTGGTCCTTACTTATCAAAAGGACAACGATTGATCCCCTCAATACTTGTAGGTCATCACCCCTCCCTCCTCTTATATATATAGGTGGAGGGGAGGGAGGCAGCCTCAGGGCGCCCAAGTGGCCGGGCGGCGCCCCAAGGAACCTGCCCCGCCGAATCCCCTTCCATATTTTGCATGGGGAGGGGGAAGGAAAGGGGTTGGCTGTTTTGGGGCGCCTTCCTTCCCTCCCTCCCTTTGGTGTGTCGGCAAGGGGGGGGGGCACCGGCCCCTTTGTGGGGGTGTGGCTTCCCTTTGGCCCATAAGGTCGACCGCTTCGTGGCCTCCTCGAACCCCTTCCCCACCCCGATAAATTACTTGGTACTTCCAAAGCCTTCCGGTAACCAAATACAATCGCCCCTATTATATAATTATTTACCTCTAGACAATTTGGTAGCCTCGCCATGTCTGTGTTCTCATCGACTCCAAACAACATTTGGCCTTCAACTCACGGAATCATACAATACTATATCATCAACTAACATTACAGACCACGGTTCAAGAACTATGTAGACATGACCGAGAAACCCTCCGTCAATAACCAATTTGGAACCCGGATGCCCTATTGGTTCCTTACATTTCAACGAAGATCTTTATTGGTCAAACCTTATGACAACATATGTACTTATCCGAGATTCGATCACCGATATCTTCATACCTAGTTTGATCTCGCATGGGCAAGTCTCTTTACTCGCTCCCTAATACATCATCTCACAACTAACTCCTTTGTCACTTTGCTTGCAAGTTTTTGTGATGTGTATTATCGAGATTCCCAGATACCCTCTCCGATACATGGAGTGACAAACCTAATCTCGATCTATGCCAACTCAAAAACACCACTATAGGATGTGCTAACGCGACACAACGATCGTGAGACCTTCAAAGAAATTTAGCGATGCAATAATCCAAAACGGTGGTGTAAAAACTGTCAAAAAGGTAAAACATTTGTAATGACGGATGCATCAAACACGGTTCAGATTTTAGTCCAGGATGCAAGTAATCGTTCGCCTAATTAACTATTTTGGCGGAGGCGGAACAAAAAGAAACGGGCAGCCGATGAAGGTGTGTGCTATATAAAGCATACGATTCACTGGATAAGCTATTTGTGATTAGGAAACACAAAAGAAAACGGTCACCGATCAAGGTATAGTAATATATGCATACGCTTCACTAATGAACTATTTTTGGAGCCAAGAGAAAAACTGTTCAATATAACATGATGTGCATCATAGTGGCAAAAGGTCTGTAATTAGAAATGTGGGAAGACCGATAATAACAGCATTTATTGCTAATAATAAGACGTGTGTTAGAGATGGGATTGCATAGAACAACAACATATATGGGACTTGGTTGGATAACCAAATAAAATATCCAATTACATAGGTGGCTACTAAAACCATGGCATTTGCACACACCAAAGTAAACAATGTTGGAAATATGCCCTAGAGGCAATAATAAAATGGTTATTATTATATTTCCTTGTTCATGATAATTGTCTATTGTTCATGCTATAATTGTATTGACCGGAAACCTGTAATACATGTGTGAATACATAGACCACAACATGTCCCTTAGTGAGCCTCTAGTTGTCTAGCCTATTGATCAATAGATGGTCATGGTTTCTAACCATGGGCATTGGATGTCATTGATAACGGGATCACATCATTAGGAGAATGATATGAAGGACAAGACCCAATCCTAAGATAGCACAAGATCCAATGCTTTGCTAAAGCTTTTCTAATGTCGGTATGATTTTAGACCATGAGATTGTAACTCCGGATACCGGGAATGTTTTGGGTGTACCAAACGCCACAACATAACCGGGTGGCTATAAAGGTGCACTACGTATTCCCAAAAGGGGGTTGGAACGAATCGGACTGGATTTGTCAATTCCGCATGACGGAGAGGTATCTTCCGCCCACTCGTAATGCATCATCATATGGCCAATGTGACTAAGTAGTTAGTCACGGATCGCATTACGGAACAAGTAAAATGACTTGCCGGGAAAGATTCAACGAGGTATTGGGATACCAACGATCAATTCGGCAAGTAACATACCAATTGACAAAGGGAATTGTATATGGGATTGATTGAATCCCGACATCGGGTTCATCCAATGAGATCATCGTGGAATATTGGGAGCCAACATGGGTATCTAGATCCCGCTGTTGGTTATTGTCCGGAGAGCTTTCCGGTCATGTTCGATGATTCCCTTAACCCATAGGGTCTACACTTAAGGTTCGTGACGCTTAGAGTTGTTATTGGAATTATATGCGTTACCCATCGTCGTCGAGTCCCTGATGAGATCCTCGGACGCATGAGGAGTTCCTAATGGTCCGGAGGTAAAGATTTGTATATGGAAGTCCCCAAACCACCGAATAATTTTGGGGTTACCGGTATTGTACCGACCAACCCGCAGTGTCCGTGGGTCCACCGGTGGTCCACCTACCACGGGGACTAATGGGCTGAACAGGGTGGGAACCACCCCCTAGTGGGCTGGTGCACCTTCAAAGGACCCAAGGTGCCTAGGGTTGAAAACCTAGGGGTGGGGCGCCCCACCAACTTGGGGGGCAAGCCCCCTGGCCGCCCCAGATGAGATCTAAGGGGCCGGCCGAGGGAGTCCCGGATTAGGGGTATCCCCAACCGGACTATATACTTTGGCCGAGTGGGGACCCGGAAGATACAAGACTAAGACTCCGGCCCCGTGTCCGGATGGGACTTTCCTTGGGGAAGACAAGCTTGGCATCCGATATTATATTTCCTTCTTGGTAACCGACCCATGTTCCCTTAGCCCTCCAAAGGTCTATATAAACCGGAGAGTTTAGCCTTAGAGGACGATCACAATCATAATCATCATAGGCTAGCTTCTAGGTTTTTGCCTCACGGTCGGTGGTAGATCAACTCTGTATTACTCATATCATCAATATCAATCAAGTAGGAAGTAGGGTTTACCTCCATCGAGAGGGCCCGAACCGGTAAACATTGTGTCCCTTGCCTCCTCGCTGGTGTCAAACCGCGGATCTCGGTAGGGGTCCCAACTGCGCCTAGGCGGATGGTAACAAGAGACGAGGGACACGATGTTTTTACCTGTGTTCAGCCTCTCGATGGAGGTAAAACCCACGCCTTGCTTGATTAATATTGATGATATGGGTAGTACAAGAGTGGATCTACCACGAGATCAAGGAGGCTAAACCCAAAGCTAGCCTATGGTATGATTGTTGTAATGTATGTTGTGTCCACGGACTAAAGCCTCCGGTTTATATAGACACCAGAGGAGGCTAGGGTTACACAGAGTCGTTACAATGGTAGGAGATCTACATATCCAGATTGCCCACCTTTGCCTTCCAAGTCAAGGAAAATCCCATCTCGACACGGACGGAGTCCTCAATCTTGTATTCAGAGTCTTGGAGTCCGCGACGATGATAGTCCGCTGTCCGACACTCCCTAGTCCAGACTCCTCAAGAGCTCTCGAACCAGCTTCAATGACGATTAGTCCGGCGCATAATGTTCGACATTGCAAGGCGGTTCCTCCCTTGAATAATTCAGAGAAGATCATGAACACCAGATAGTGTCCGCTCGCAAAATAAATTCCACATTCCACCAGAGAGAATAAAATGTACACCAGCTCAATCGCCGACGATCTGCGCGGCGTGACATCACACCGCTACAGCTTTTACTTGAATCGCTTTTTACTATACCACCTCAAAGACGCGTAGAGCGGTTTTTGGCACGCCTTGTCGAAGAAGAGATCGTGTTCCTTATTCCGGGATTCTCATCAATACGCGTGGTAACCCAACTGCCCTGCCGCCACGCCTCTATCGAAGGTGAATCCTAAACGGTCACGGAGACGGCTCTTGGTATTTTTCCCTTTATAAGAGGACCAAGGCTCGCTTTTTTCTTCAATCTCGATCGAATCTCCTCGCCCCAGCCTAACACCAGAGCCTCAGATTCGAGCCCTTCGATTCTCAACCATGTCCGCCCGACCTCCGTGGTGGATGCCCTCCTCCACGGAGGAGGACGATTGAAGCTGCGTGAGGCCAATTTCCTGTCCCACGAGGTTTCGCACAGTTGCTCGCCCAAGGCAGGCCGTGCTCCGCCTAAGCCCGGGAATACGCCTTCAGATCCCACCTCCGCCGGTGTTTAGGCTTCCCGACGGACCCCTTCGTGAGAGGGCCTCATGTTCTACTACGGGCTGGATTTTCACGACGGCTCGAGTCCATCCTCCATATCTCCGCATTCATTATTGTTCTGCGGCTTTCCTCCGCCTACCCCCACTTCGCCCGTGGTGAAGACCTTCAATGTGGAGCCAAGATGATCGGGGTGTCGCTGGAGGCGCGGGCGGCTATAAGCAAGGCCGATGCCCCGGGTCTGAGGGTTCTTCCAAGAGGAACTTGACGTGGCAGCAGGAGGGTTCTATATCACATTCAAGGGCGCAAGCAAAGCCGCCGCTTCATTCCGCCCGACTCCATGCCGATCGACGCCATGGGTCAACCAAGGGCTCAATTGGGGCCGCTCAAGACGCGCTTATTGCAGCCGGATTCGAGACCTCCTGCAAGGGAGATCAATCTGGTTGTGGTGATGCAGGTTATGCTAATCGCATCTTTCGCTCGCAAACGCCGCCCTTCCGCTTATGGGAGTTCAACCCGAGGGACCTCGGATTCTCCAACACTTCATGGTGC
>JAHHZJ010000470.1:0-29943 GCA_021437245.1 Aegilops speltoides | reverse complement strand
CTTCGTGGGCAACGGCCATGGTGGGATAGACAAGGTTGCTTCTTCGTGGACCCTTCGTGGGTGGAGCCCTCCGTGGACTCGTGCAACCGTTACCCTTCATGGGTTGAAGTCTCCATCAACGCGGATGTACGATAGCACCACCTATCGGAACCACGACAAAAACATCTGTGTCTCCAATTGCGTTTGAATCCTCCAAAACACTTCCCTTTACATTCTTGCAAGTTTCATGCTTTGTTTTCCCCTGCTCATATACTCTTTGCATGCTTGCTTGTTATGTATTGTGAATGTTAAACTTGTGCCTAAACTCCACTTAAACTTAAAGAAGTTAAAAACTGCAACTTTGATACTTAGTGTCTAATCACCCCCCTCTAGACACCTCTTCTCAAGGTCCTACAAGTGGTATCAGAGCATTGGTATCCATTGCCTTGGTTTAAGCACCATTGGAGGAAGATGGATGAGTCTACTTTGGGGAGTCTTAGACATAGAGTGCCTATACTTGATGGAGAGTATTTTCATGAGTGGAAAAATGAGATGCTTGTAATTTTCAATCAATATCATTTGAACAAGTACATTGCTAGCCCTTGTGCACCTCATGTTGATCCTATGCATCCTACCCTTGGTGAGTCAATTGACATGATTAGGAATCTTAGAACTGTTAATCTTATCACTAGAGGCTTGCCTAGAAACTTAATTAGAAACTTGCCTACTCTTGAGTGTGCCTACACTATATGGAAATTTCTTGAGGAACGCTTTCCAAATTATTCCTTGACAAATCTAGATGAAATTCTCCATAAGTCTATTGCCTTGAGTAAGATGAATACTAGTGATCCTATGTTTGGTGATCGTCTATTTGAACTTACAAACCGTATGCGTGCCAAAGGAGATGTTCGAATTATTGGTGATATTATTTCCGAAGCTATAAGAATTCATAAGCAAGATCATTGTCAAACTCACTGTAACGAATTACCCTCTCTACGACTTGATCCACCACATGACGATGTTGAACATGGATACTATGATGAGGATGATGATAGTGACTTCGATCTTGACGATGCAATGAGACATTTTGGTCTTATGGCAAATCTTCGGGGATATATGTCAGGAGGAAAGGAATGGGTTCTTGACAGTGGATGTTCCGATCACATGACCGGAGATAAAGACATGTTTCGTGAGCTTGTTGAAAATGATAGTCCTCGAAAGTATGTCACTTTCGGTGACAACTCAAAGGGTAAGGTGGTTGGCCTCGGTAAGGTGGCCATCTCACATGATAGCTCCACTCAGAATGTTATGCTCGTTGAATCTCTTGGCTACAACTTACTTTCAGTATCTAGACTTGCTGATTTCGGTTTCAATGTCCTATTTACTGAAGTAGATTGCCAAGTGTTTCATCGAGACAATCATAAAATGGTCTTTACTGGTATACGTAGAGGTGATCTTTACATTGTTGATTTCTCTAAAAAGGCTCAACCTAAAACTTGCTTCATTGCTAAATCCTCAAAAGGTTGGTTATGGCATAGACGACTAGGTCAGGTTGGCATGAGAAACCTTGACAAGATTATTAAAGGGAATCATATCCTTGGTGTTAACGATGTCATATTTGATAAGGATAGACTTTGCAGTGCTTGTCAAGCAGCTAAACAGGTTGGAGGAAGGCATCCCGTGAAAAACATCATGACCACAAGGAGGCCACTTGAGCTACTTCACATGGATCTTTTTGGTCCCAACGCTTACAAGAGTCTCGGTGGAAATTCTTTTGGTCTAGTTATAGTTGATGATTTTTCAAGATTTACGTGGGTGTTCTTTCTCGATGATAAATCGCAGGTCCAAAAGATCTTCAAAAACTTCGCCAGGAAGGCTCAAAATCAGTTTGAAGTGAAGATCAAGAAGGTTTGCAGCGACAACGGAACGGAGTTCAAGAATGCAAACATGGACACCTTTCTTGATGAAGAAGGGATTTCACACGAGTTCTCGGCTACGTACACACCTCAACAAAATGGAGTTGTTGAGAGGAAGAACCGGACGCTCATCAAAATGGCGAGAACGATGCTTGATGAGTACAAGACACCAAAGCACTTTTGGGCAGAAGCGGTTGAGACAGCTTATCATGCAACAAATCGCCTGTATCTTCACAAGCTACTTGGCAAGACGGCATACAAGCTCCTCACCGGTAACAAACCCCAAGTTGGATACTTTCGAGTATTCGGCTCAAAGTGCTACATTATTGATAAGCATCGTCGTTCTAAATTTGCTCCTAAGTCTCATGAAGGTTTCCTACTAGGTTATGGATCAAACTCTCACGCTTACCGTGTCTACAACAATTTCACCCGAAAGGTTGAAGAGACGGTAGATGTGAAGTTTGATCAATCTAACGGCTCGCAAGTAGAGCAATTGCCAATTGATGTAGGAGACAAAGATCCTTCAGAAGCAATCCAAGACTTGTCTATTGGCAAGGTCCGTCCAACGGAAGTGAAGGAGAGTACCTCATCCGTCCAAGTGGAAGCTTCTACTTCACGACAAGGTGAACCAAGAGTTGATACGGAAGCATCCACAAGTGGGACACACCAAGATGAAGAAAATGAGGAAGTGCATCAAGATGAACGTCAACAACCTCCTTCTCCACCATCACAAGAGAACGTCAAAGCCAACAATGAAGAAGGCCAAGAAGAAGAACAAGATGAAGAAGAAGTTCAACCAAGAACCAAGCAAAAGCTTTCACGAGTTCGAGCAAGAATTGCTAAAGACCATCCTGTCGAGCAAATCTACAATGATATTCAAACCGGGAGAATCACTCGCTCTAAAATTCGTTTAGCTAACTTTTGTGAAAACTATTCTTTCATCTCTAGCATTGAACCTGTGAAGGTCGAAGAAGCATTGGAAGATGGAGATTGGATAAATGCTATGCATGAAGAGCTACACAACTTTGAGAGGAACCAAGTTTGGACATTGGTTGAGAAGCCCGACAACAACCACAACATCATCGCTACCAAATGGGTGTTTCGCAACAAGCAAGATGAAGATGGACAAGTAGTTCGCAACAAAGCACGTCTCATCGCCCAAGGCTACACACAAGTCGAAGGAATGGACTATAGTGAGACTTACGCTCCCATTGCTAGACTTGAGTCCATTCGCATCTTACTTGCCTATGCTAATCACCACGATATCACCTTGTACCAAATGGACATTAAAAGTGCTTTTCTAAATGGTGAAATAGAGGAGGAAGTTTATGTTAAGCAACCTCCCGGCCTTGTCAATCCTAAGAAACCAAATCATGTTTACAAACTTCACAAAGCCCTTTATGGTTTTAAACAAGCTCCTAGAGCATGGTATAAATGCTTGACCAAGTTCCTCATTGAAAAAGGCTTTGAAATTGGGAAAATTGATTCCACACTTTTTACTAAAAGGGTTAATGGAGAACTATTTGTGTGCCAAATCTATGTTGATGATATTATATTTGGTTCAACTAACCCTCATTTTAGTGAAAAGTTTGGGAAGCTAATGTCGGAGAAGTTTGAGATGTCTATGATGAGTGAACTCAAATTCTTTCTTGGTTTGCAAATCAAGCAAACTATGGAAGGTACCTTTGTCTCTCAAACGAAGTACACCAAGGACCTATTCAAGAAGCTCAATATGCAAGAATGCAAAGGTATGACTACACCCATGCCTACTAGTGGACATCTTAACTTGACCAAAGATGGTGAACCGGTTGATCAAAAGGTTTATCGCTCTATGATTGGTTCATTGTTATATCTATGTGCTTCACGTCCCGATATCATGCTAAGTGTGTGCATGTGTGCACGATATCAAGCTGCTCCTAAAGAATGTCATCTTAAGGCCGTTGAAAGGATAGTGAGATACTTAATCCATACACCAAATTTTGGCATTTGGTATCCTAAGAGGGCCTCTTTCGATCTTGTTGGCTACTCCGACTCGGACTATGCCGGAGACAAGGTTGATAGAAAGTCCACTTCGGGTACTTGTCAATTTCTTGGTAGATCTCTTGTGTCTTGGTCCTCCAAGAAACAAAACTCGGTATCCTTATCCACCGCCGAAGCGGAATACATTGCCGCTGGTTCATGTTGTGCTCAATTACTTTGGATGACCCAAACTCTTAGAGATTATGGGATATATGTGAAACATGTTCCATTGCTTTGTGACAATGAAAGTGCTACCAAAATTGGTCACAATCCCGTACAACATTCTCGAACTAAGCATATTGAAGTTCGTCATCATTTCATTCGAGATCATGTTGCTAAGGGTGACATTAATCTTAAGCATGTTCGCACCGAAAAGCAATTAGTGGATATATTCACTAAACGTCTTGATGAGAAAGTGTTTTGCAGGTTGAGAGGAGAATTGAACATCATAAATGCTTCAGACTTGGAGTAGAAACTCCATTGGACACATGCAAGACATGAGCTTATGACTAATCCTTGATATTTCTCTTATGATGAAGATCTTATGCTTGGATATATTTGCATCTTGCATGTTATATAACCCATGTAGGTACTTGGTTGAATCAAATTCCATGAGATTGTAATCTACTCACATCTTGTGCAATCTCTACATCACCAAGTCTCACTATGGTGGTTGAAGACAAGGAAGCACGGAACCATTCAAACATATCCTTTGACAAATTCTATGTTGAGCTTCATGATTGTCATTTTTGGATACACAAGTGCTCTTCCTTGCAAGAACTAACCCATGTAGGTAGATGGACTCAAATTCCAAGTGGTGCTCCCAATTCTTGATGAGCTACATCAACCTTGAGCAACCCACACAAGTTCAACTACATGTTCAACACCACCAACCAAGGTATGTTATTCCATCTTAGAGAAGCTTTACTCCAAGTCATGAGCTAAAGCAACTCGACAAGATGTGAATACATCAAGATGCTTAAATGAAAAATGGCAACTCCATTTTGACCTTAAACGATGAGTATGACCTATGATCAATTGATCTCACTTGACTCCTAAGTCAATATACTCTAACATAGGTGACTTTGTCGCCGGCCATCTCTAGATGAAGTTCTCTTGTGTTCTTTTCTATGTTTTTGCATTTGTCTCATGCATATTTGTTTCCCCTTTCATCTAGATTTCTTTCTGTTTGCTCTGCATTTTCTGCATCCAATTCATTGCATATCATTCAGTAAATTCCTTGCAAATCTTTGTGAGATCTTACTAGTCTAGTGAGCTGAGGTGACAAGTGTTTTCTCTGTGATGAACTTGGTTTCACCGATTTGTTGTTTTCGGTCCAACCGAATCCTTTCGGCACAACCGAAGCATACCACTCGGTGCCACCGATTTCACAACAGGAAAAACAGTTTCCCACTTATTTTGTGTTTCTTCTGATCCAGCTCCACTCAATGAATCTTGTCCTCTACAAGCATCACATTTATATAAATGCTTTGTGCTGTGACTCAAGGATCACACCCATCTTGGAAATTGATGTCAAAGGGGGAGAGAGAGATCGCATCAAAGCTTATCACTTAGAGAGATCACATCAGAGAGAGAGAGAGAGAGTATCACCTCCTCAAGGGGAGAAAGAGATCTCCAGGGGGAGAATACTCAAGTAGAAAGTATTTTCTCAAGGATCCAAGATGCTTGGTGTTCAAGAGGAGAGATGCCACATGTCTTCTTGAGGGGAAAGACATGTTCATATGTGCTTATTTGCATTAGCTCTGTTCAATTATATCTTTCAGCTCTGATTTTCTGTTCCCTATCTTCTCCCAGTATCCCATGCTAGATTCGGGGGGAGCCAGACATCTAAGGGAAAGAAATCATTTAAATTCATTGCATATCTTTATCCTTGGGGACATGTCTAATCCAATGAGGTACTTAGTACTCACTCTCTACATGTCATCCCAGTCTTGGTATTCTTGTGGTTTCTTCTGTTTGCTCTCACTACTAGGGAAAAGTCTATACACAGAATCTTATCAGCAGCGCGCTTTAAAATAAGTCGCTGCTGCTAATTAGCGATAGCGCATGCAATAAATTCGCTGCTGAAACAAATATAGCAATGAAGCACCCGCTCAAAGACGCTGCTGTTGCTATAATTCCCACGAGGTCATGAGGCTAGTTATAGCAGCAATGCATTATAGCAGCGCCATCATCGCTATGTAGCATAGTAGCAACAAGATTTCTCGATAAGCGCCATCGCTAAGTTTCCTACAAAAATTTAGTCCCACCTCGCTCCGTGAAGAGAGTTTCTACCACCTTAAATATGTTACTTCTCAAACTTTGACAAGCACTTGGTCTTCATTGAACTCTATGTGTAGAATTTGTGGCTGCAATATGAGTCTTCACCTGCTCCTAAACCGTGAGGACTCATATTGACAAATCAGATTGTACACAAAAGATCGTTGATGATCAATGTATTTTGATATATTGAACAAAGTCTATTTTTACATGTTGACACATAGCAAGAGCGCTTTATTGTGAAAGGCGCTACTAGTTAGCTTAGCAAGAGCGTCTTTTCCTCTGAAGGCCATCTTGCTAAGCCATTCATCTCCCACCCCATCTCCTCTATCCGATCCACTCACACAGCCACACACTCAATCCTCCGCTCAAGGCCACAGGTCGGTTCACCCCGTCGCCCTCCTCCGTCTGGCTGCAAGGCCGTCACCTCCTCCTTGCTGGAATCGGTACCGGCCTCCTCCTCCGTCCTCCCTCTCCACTCGCCACCGGCTGGCCCCTCCTCGCTCCGCCTTCCTCCTCCGTCCTCCCTCAACTGGCCGCACCGGCCGGCCCCTCCTTGCTCCGCCTTCCTCCTCCATCCTCCTCAATCGGCCAAGGCCCGGCCCCCTCCTCACTCCGCCTTCCTCCTCCATCCTACTCTCTTCTCCCTCCTCGAGTTGCCCCTCCTTCTCCCTCCTGCTCATATGCAACATTTTGATTTAGTTGATATAATTTAGTTGATTTAGTAGGATGGTTGATTTAGTTGACTTAGAACATTTTGATTTAGTTGATTTAGTAGGCTAGTTCATTTAGTTGATTTACTTGACTTAGAACATTTTGATTTAGTTGATTTAGTAGGCTAGTTCATTTAGTTGATTTAGAACATTTTAATTTTGTTGATTTAGTAGGCTAGTTGATTTACTTGATTTAGAACATTTTGATTTAGTTGATTTAGTAGGCTAGTTGATTTAGTTGACTTAGAACATTTTGATTTAGTTGATTTAGTAGGCTAGTTCATATGCAACATTTTGATTTAGTTGATATGATTTAGTTGATTTAGTAGGCTAGTTGATTTAGTTGACTTAGAACATTTTGATTTAGTTGATTTAGTAGGCTAGTTGATTTAGTTGATTTAGAACATTTTGATTTAGTTGATTTAGTAGGCTAGTTGATTTAGTTGACTTAGAACATTTTGATTTAGTTGATTTAGTAGGCTAGTTGATTTAGTTGACTTAGAACATTTTGATTTAGTTGATTTAGTAGGCTAGTTGATTTAGTTCACTTAGAACATTTTGATTTAGTTGATCGTTAATCCTTTGCTCATATTGCTTTAGGAAAAATGGCGCCACCACCACCACCACTATGTCGACTGTGCAAGTCAAGATGCGCCAAAGAGCCTTGCAACCGGCAAGCTGTTCTAAGATCTACTTCCAAATGAGTTTTCGTCATGCGGCGGTAAAAATTAGATGAAATGTAATAACTATTTTATTTTTAGTGTTGGCATTACTGCATTGTGTCATTTTGCTTATTTTACACAGATCGTCCCATGCAATGTGAGGTTGAAATTCAACAAGTGACAGAGACACCGTGACATTTGAGGCTCTGGGGGCCGTACACTATGGAGGTCGAGAAAGGACGCAATATGTCGCAGATTGGAGGAGATGGATGGGTCCATTTCGCCGCCGCATGCGCCTTCTCGGTGGTGAGTTGATCGCTTCTCCTTCCGAGCGTAAAGACCCAAGCTAGCTGTCATTTATCTCAACTTGGTGGAAGATGATGAAGATGACGACGATGATGAAGATGATGAAGATAATGAGGACCCACTCGATGAAGATGATGAGGACCCACTTCATGAAGCCATCGTAGCTCAAAGAACAAGGCTGAGTGAGGAGGAGGTGTCCAACCTGTGGGACATAATTCCGCCACGTCTTGACTTTGTCGGGTGCCATTCGTGACTCGCTTGACAAATACCATGGTTGATCGACATGATATGGTATGTTATACTTACAAATGCAAATTATCGATGAATTACTTAGTGTACAGTCCAATGATATGGTATGTTGTGTGGAATCTAGTCGATGATATGTTTTAGTGTAGAGTTCGATCACATGCTTATTAGTGTAGAATCTAAGGAAACTATTAATAGTGTAGATAATCCATATGTACTTATTTGCGAGGCTATTTATTAATTGATATGTTTTTCTTATTCAGAAATTGGCAAAGAGCATATCTGTGAGTTATGGTATCGAGCCTGATGAAGAAGGCTCACTGGACTACACCTTACTACAAGGGCTCACACAACTCAGTACTTACAGCGTGGACACGGATGGTCGCACACACTTAAACTCGGTTGGGTGGAAGAAATTCCTCGATGGCAAGAATCTTCGTGTTGGACAGGCCATCCTAATTACTATCAGGAACACCAACCGCCCAGGGTTGAGGATGATGATTGTCTTTGATATCATCTAGAACTACATATGTGTGTGTGGCTATATCATCTAGAATTACATATGTGTGTGTGGCTATATCATCTAGAACTACATATGATGATCGTCGTCGATATCATCTAGAACTACATATGATGATGGCCGTTGATATGACCTTGTACTGCTTGAGGATGCATGCATGTTGACTATGCATGAAATTGTTATCTAGTACTCCCTTCGTTCCAAATTACTCGTCGTGGTTTGAACTAAAACCACGACGAGTAATTTGGAATGAAGGGAGTACTACCTAGTAATGGTTTATGAATTTGATATCTACTAGCAATACCTAGTATCTAGTATCTGAAAGGGAATCTGAAATGGAAAGGGGTAATGGGAAAATGATGAAAGATATAGCAGTAGCGAGGGATGGCGAAATCGCTACACTAGTTAATAGTAACGCTGCTCCTAAAAAGCTACTGCGATATCGTCAATGTAGTAGCGGGTTAGGGCCGCTACTACTATGAGTTAGCTGTAGCACCTTATTAGTACCGCGGCCACCCGCGCTGCTGCTAGCCTCAAAACCCGCGCTACTACTAGGGTTTTCCCTAGTAGTCTGGCTAGTAGATGTACCTGTGTTATCTAACCTTGTTTACGCAGGTTCACTCCACCCTAAGCCAACTCAAGACTACAAAATAAGTATATGCATCACAATCATGTGTGTATGGGCATGAAGGTATTTTCTTAAATATTCTTTGGTCTGATGCATATGGCCAAGATACATGTAACACATTGCCTACTCTATCATGGTTATGCTCTCACATGCTTCTATATTCCATATTCACATGATTGCATACATGTAGGGGGAGCCTATGCCTGTTACATGTCCTTCCAAAGCTTTACTTGCTATTCTTTATATCTTTATCTAAAGCTTTGATGTATGTTGTCATCAATTACCAAAAAGGGGGAGATTGAAAGCACAAGTGCTCCCTAGGCGGTTTTGGTAATTAATGTCAACATATCTCTTGTTGGACTAACACTTTTATCTAGTATGTTTCAGATAAGTTCAACAATGGAGTGGCATGGACTAAAAGATGTGGGAACTCCTTCAAGATGCTAAGGACAAAGGATTGCTCAAGCTTCAAGCTCAAGACTCTTCATTTTACATTTTAGTGATCCAAGATCACATTGAGTCTATAGGAAAAGCCAATACTATCAAGGAGGGATGAGGTGTTGCTTAATGAGCCTCTTGCTTCAAGTGCTTAGTGATATGCTCCAAAAACCCTCAATTACTTTCTCACTTCCACACATATGACCTAAACCTAAAGTCAAACTCGGCCCCCACCGATTCTTTCTATCCGGCGCCACTGAGCTCAAATGTCTTAGCCACTGCCACAAACCCTAGACAAATCGGTCTCACCGATAGGGATCTCGGTCTCACCGAGATGGGATTGTAATCTCTCTGTGTATGTCCATTACCAAAATCGGTCTCACCGAGTTTGAGCAATCGGTACTACCAAGATTACAATGCAAACTCTCTGGTTAACTTATTACCAAAATCGGTCCCACCGAGTTTGAGTAATCGGTCCCACCGAGTTTGCCTAACCAACTCTCTGGTTAGCTAATTACCAAAATCGGTCTCACCGAGTTTGTGTAATCGGTCTCACCGAGATTACGTTATGCCCTAACCCTAACCATATAGGTATCACCGAGTTGCATGTCGATCCCACCGAAAACCCTAACGGTCACTAGATTTACTAAATCGGTTCGACCGAGTTTGTTGATTCGGTCCCACCGAGTTTGGTAAATTGTGTGTAACGGTTAGATTTTGTGTGGAGGCTATATATACCCCTCCACCTCCTCTTCACTCGTGGAGAGAGCCATCAGGACAAACCTACACTTCCAACTTACCAGTTCTGAGAGAGAACTACCTACTCATGTGTTGAGGCCAAGATATTCCATTCCTACCATATGAATCTTGATCTCTAGCCTTCCCCAAGTTGCTTTCCACTCAAATCTTCTTTCCACCAGATCCAAATCCTATGAGAGAGGGTTGAGTGTTGGGGAGACTATCATTTGAAGCACGAGAGCAAGCAGTTCATCATCAACGCACCATTTGTTACTTCTTGGAGAGTGGTGTCTCCTAGATTGGCTAGGTGTCACTTGGGAGCCTCCGACAGATTGTGGAGTTGAACCAAGGAGTTTGTAAGGGCAAGGAGATCGCCTACTTCGTGAAGATCTACCGCTAGTGAGGCAAGTCCTTCGTGGGCGACAGCCATGGTGGCATAAACAAGGTTGCTTCTTCGTGGACCCTTTGTGGGTGGAGCCCTACGTGGACTCGCGCAACTGTTACCCTTCGTGGGTTGAAGTCTCCATCAATGTGGATGTACGATAGCACCACCTATCGGAACCACGACAAAAACATCTGTGTCTCCAATTGCGTTTGAATCCTCCAAAACCCTTCCCTTTACATTCTTGCAAGTTGCATGCTTTATTTTCCGCTGCTCATATACTCTTTGCATGCTTGCTTGTTATGTATTGTGAATGTTAAACTTGTGCCTAAACTCCACTTAAACTTAAAGAAGTTAAAAACTGCAACTTTGATACTTAGTGTCTAATCACCCCCCCTCTAGACACCTCTTCTCAAGGTCCTACGGATCTTTATCGGTCAAACCGCATAACAACATATGTTGTTCCCTTTGGCATCGGTATGTTACTTGCCCGAGATTCGATCGTCGGTATCTCAATACCTAGCTCAATCTCGTTACCGACAAGTCTCTTTACTCGTTCCGTAATGCATCATCCCGCAACTAACTTATTAGTCACATTGCTTGCAAGGCTTATAGTGATGTGCATTACCGAGAGGGCCCAGAGATACCTCTCCGATAATCAGAGTGACAAATCCTAATCTTGATCTACACCAACTCAACAAGTACCATTGGAGACACCTGTAGAGCACCTTTATAATCACCCAGTTACATTGTGACGTTTGCTAGCACACAAAGTGTTCCTCCGGTAATCGGGAGTTGCATAGTCTCATAATCATAGGAACATGTATAAGTCGTGAAAAAAGCAATAGCAGTAAACTAAAACGGTCAAGTGCTAATCTAACGGAATGGGTCAAGTCAATCACATCATTCTCCCAATGGTATGATCCCGTTAATCAACTGACAACTCATGTCTATGGCTAGGAAACTCAACCATCTTTGATCAACGAGCTAGTCGACTAGAGGCATACTAGTGACACTATGTTTGTCTATATATTCACACATGTATTATGTTTCCGGTTAATACAATTCTAGCATGAATAATAAACATTTATCATGATTTGAGGAAATAAATAATAACTTTATGATTGCCTCTAGGGCATATTTCGTCTAGGTCTTCGTGAGCAAGCAAGTTGGATGCACACCCACTTAGTTTCTTTTGTTGAGCTTTCATACATTTATAGCTCTAGTGCATCCGTTGCATGGCAATCCCTACTCCTCGCATTAACATCAATTGATGGGCATCTCCCTAGCCCGTTGATTAGCCGCGTCAATGTGAGACTTTCTCCTTTTTTGTCTTCTCCACACAGCCCTCATCATTATATTCTATTCCATCCATAGTGCTATGTCCATGGCTCACGCTCATGTATTGTGTGAAAGTTGAAAAGGTTTGAGAATACTAAAGCATGAAACAATTGCTTGGCTTGTCATCGGGGTTGTGCATGATGAGAGCATTTTTGTGTGACGAAAAATGAAGCATGGCCAAACTATATGATTTTGTAGGAATGAGCTTTCTTTGGCCATGTTATTTTGAGAAGACATAATTGCTTAGTTAGTATGCTTGAAGTATTATTATTTTTATGCCAATATTAAACTTTTGTCTTGAATCTTATGGATCTGAATATTCTTGCCACAATAAAGAAAATTACATTGATAAATATGTTAGGTAGCATTCCACATCAAAAATTCTGTTTTTATCATTTACCTACTCGAGGATGAGCAGGAATTAAGCTTGGAGATGCTTGATACGTCTCCAACGTATCTATAATTTTTGATTGTTCCATGCTATTATATTATCCATCTAGGATGTTTTATATGCTATTTTATATGATTTTTGGTACTAACCTATTAACCTAGAGCCCAGTGCCAGTTTCTGTTTTTTCCTTGTTTTTGAGTATCGCAGAAAAGGAAAATCAAACAGAGTCCAATTGACCTGAAATTTCACAGAGATTATTTTTGGACCAGAAGAAGCCCACAGAGCATCGGAGATGGGCCAGAAGAGCCCTGAGGCACCCACGAGGGTGGGGACACGCCCTACCCCCTGGGCGCGCCCCCTACCTTGTGGCCGCCTCGGAGACGCCCCTGACTTGTCCCCGACGCCAAAACCTCTTATATATACATAAACCCCCAGAACATAACCTAGATTGGGAGTTATGCCGCCGCAAGCCTCTGTAACCACCAAAAACCAATCGGGGCCCTGTTCCGGCACCCTGCCGGAGGGGGGATCCCTCACCGATGGCCATCTTAATCATCCCGGCGCTCTTCATGACGAGGAGGGAGTAGTTCACCCTCGGGGCTGAGGGTATGTACCAGTAGCTATGTGTTTGATCTCTCTCTCTCTCTCTCTCTCTCTCTCTCTCTCTCGTGTTCTTGATGTGGCACGATCTTGATGTATCGCGACCTTTGCTATTATAGTTGGATCTTATGATGTTTCTCCCCCTCTACTCTCTTGTAATGGATTGAGTTTTCCCTTTGAAGTTATCTTATCAGATTGAGTCTTTAAGGATTTGAGAACACTTGATGTCTGTCTTGCATGTGCTTATCTGTGGTGACAATGAGATATTCACGTGTTCCACTTGATGTATGTTTTGGTGATCAACTTGCGAGTTCCGTGACCTTGTGAACTTATGCATAGGGGTTGACACACATTTTCGTCTTGACTCTCCGGTAGAAACTTTGGGCCACTCTTTGGAGTTCTTTGTGTTGGTTGAATAGATGAATCTTAGATTGTATGATGCATATCATCGTATAATCATACCCACGGATACTTGAGGTGACATTGGAGTATCTAGGTGACATTAGGTGCTATTCTAGCACGAACTCTAGGATAGATCGAACGGAAAGAATAGCTTCATGTTATTTTACTACGAACTCTTGAATGATCGATCAGAAAGGATAACTTTGAGGTGGTTTCGTACCCTACCATAATCTCTTCGTTTGTTCTCCGCTATTAGTAACTTTGGAGTGACTCTTTGTTGCATGTTGAGGGATAGTTATATGATCCAATTATGTTATTATTGTTGAGAGAACTTGCACTAGTGAAAGTACAAACCTCTGCACTTGGAGGTCCAACAACGCCTACAAGAAGAAGGTTGTGCAGTAGACATCAGTCACATGAAAAATTTAGAAGAAATGGTTGTGTTGGTCACATGGCACAGATGGGACAAACCTACTTGCCAAAGTTAGTACAAGCTACGAACAGTGAAATTTTTTTCCATGTGTTACCCTCCACCTCTCCCCTACCCCAAAATTTGTTATGACATGAAAAAAAGGATTCGCTATGGTATGCACAACAAATTTGCCATGGTATGCCCAAAATATGTGGTGATAGAAATAATAAAAATTAGGAATTTGTTTCCCAAAAAAACAAGGCAACTTGTACTTGTGTAGGTTTTTTGGACCATTTCTTCTTGTTTTTCTAGAGGGCAGGCGCTAGGTTTGTACTCCCTCCGTTCCGAATTACTTGTCTTAGATTTGTCTAGATACAGATGTATCTAGCACTAAAATGAGTCTAGATACATCTGTATCTAGACAAATCCAAGACAAGTAATTCGGAACGGAGGGAGTACTTCGCAATTTCACCTTAAATTTGTCGGTAGCTTTTTTTGTAACAACAAAAATATTCCTATTGCTACAAGGTACTGGTCAATGCATATGAATACGCAGGACACCTGCATGTATACAACACCGAAAACATCTAAAAAAACCTCTGAAATTGAACATGTATGCAACTACATGTACTGGTTGCCTTGTCGCCACCCACGAGACTCTGAATTTTGCCGTCTAGCGCAAAAGTAAGTTTATAATCCAATTAAGTGGCACAAGGTGTAATTGGATGGTTAGAGAGATAGTGGTATCCACATCCCACCAAGATTCAAATTCTGGTGCATGCATTATTCCTGGATTTATTTCAAAATTTTCAGCGATGCGCTTTCAGTGGGAGGAGACGTTTCCGTAGACAACGATGTGTCTATGGTAACTTTGTAAGTCTCAAGATGATATGCCCGGCTCGGTCTTTCGAAGGTGCTCATAAAGATAGAGTGTGTGTGTGTGCGTTCATAGGGATGAGTGTATGCACGTGTGTATGAGCGATTGCGTCTGTATTGTGTTAAAAAACATATTTGGCTAACTCCATCGTAAGAAAACATACTTGGCTAACTCCATGCGTAGTTGCCCTGTAGCTTCCAGAAGTTTGACGTCAGATTTAGGGTTTGTCTAGGGCACATCTAGATGTGCCCTAATTATTGCACATCTAAGTGACTCAATCAAGTATAAAAACGAAGATAAAAGAGAAAAAAATATCACATGAATCTCCACGTAAGGATCAATGACTCAGAACTTAGATGTGCAATACTTATGGCACATTTAGATATGATTTAGCAAAACTATCAGATTTATGGTATGAAGGAACTAGGAAGGTAGAATCATCTCCAATATCCTCCTTTTTGAAAAAAGTCATCTCCATTTTCCTAATCAAGCTTTCAAAAGAGATGCTTCTCTGATTTAATTTTTTTCGTGTGCATTGTTTTATGGGTTCTTTCTTTCTTGCTACCTTCGGACCTTTTGTCTTTCAGGCCCAAAAGGCCTCTGGAGGAAATGGCCTCAGGCCTCCTCGCTGGGCTCTTTCAGGCCCAAGAGGCGGCACTACCCTAGCACGAGACGCCATACCCTAGCAAGCTCTCTATATAAAACGTGCAGCCCCCCATCCGCCGCTGCAGAACTCTCCTCCTCCCATCCGCCGCCCGGTTGATGGCGCCGCCGCAGCAATCCTGCCGCCATCT
Source organism: Aegilops speltoides (assembly GCA_021437245.1). Classification (NCBI taxonomy): domain Eukaryota; kingdom Viridiplantae; phylum Streptophyta; class Magnoliopsida; order Poales; family Poaceae; genus Aegilops; species Aegilops speltoides. The sequence goes on along the minus strand of JAHHZJ010000470.1, from coordinate 14,299 downwards.
CTCTCTTTGTTGATGATTGTTTTCCTGGATCATGCCTTGAGTTTGATGGTTTTGTTCTTCTTTTCCTGCTGTCTCTCTCTGATACTGCTTTTGGTTTGATCTGATGATGATGCTTCCGCATCTCATATGGAAAGAAGCTTCTCCCTGTGATCCAGATTCGTTCGATTGGTCGCGGGGGGAACGCTGATGCCTTGGAGCTCTTTCCTGAGAGCAAGTGCGCAGGATATAATGCTGGCCGGCCGATCTAGATGGCTCTCCAGTTTGGCTTTTCTGTGCCATTATCTTCTATGTTCTGCATCCCATGCTTTATGATTTTTGATCTCAGTTTGGCTCTGTGGAAGGTCGAATTGGTGACCCAATCGCCTGTAATAGATTTTGTGGCAGGACGAATTGGTGGCCTAATCAAACAGCGTTAATAAAGAAGCCACAGCGTCCAAAATAGGAAAAAACAAACCCGCACAACTCGTAGCAACTTTTTCTTTTGCGGCTGAAGAAACCTTCTTCGGCTAGAAGCCTTTGTGTTGCCCTTGCTAGTCTTGTGGTCTGTGAAATGTTTTATCTACATTCGTGGATCTATCACAGTAAGTTGCAGCGTGGGTATGAATCATTGACAAAATACATTTTACATAAATCTATAACATGCTAAAGAGTATTTGAGTATCTACAAAAGGATCTGAACGGTTCTGAACTGTACAAGAAATATAATTTATGTATGTATCCTTTTAACGATAAAATAAATAGTTTTACAAAGATGAGATGACTTTGCATTGGGTGCAAAAGCTAACATGTGAATTTATTCAAACCTGCAAATTATTAGAATGCAATTTCTTGGAGATGAATTCCCTGTGGCTGCTAAAAGAGATTGAGATTGGATCTGCTCCTCGAGAGTGGCACTAGTGGCCGAATTCACTGTTTTGACCCTTTTTGTAAACTTTAGCACGATTTGACCTTTGTTTGAAAAAATTTCTTGATCTGATCCTCTTCCTAGTGCCATTGTCATTGGCGGTAGGTTAACGCAGCCTATTGCGGTAGGTTTGTGATGTTGAAAATACCCTAATAAACAAAGCGTGTGGCGCGTATCAGTATAGAAAGTCTCTGGTGGCGAGTTGGCTAGGGCGTGCAAGCATGCTTCTGCTGGTCTTGGGTTCGAGCCTTCACAAGGCCATTTTTTTGTTAATTTTTATTTTGCCTAGTAAAAGATAAAGAAGTTGTCCAATTAATGTTAAGATGTGAATTGTTAACTTATTTGTAACTGTCATATAAAATTTCCACAAAGATGTAAACGAATATAGATCTGCATCTTTTGCATTTTCTTTGCTGCAGCAATTCATATGACTGGACTAATTTGTAACTGGAAGTCCAGTTAATTAGCTAATAAAGAAGTTGTCCAATTAATGTTAAGATATGAATTGTTGGTAAAAACAATTTTTAACTTATTTGGTCATATAAAATTTCCACAAAGATGTAAACGAATATAGATCTGCATCTTTTGCATTTTCTTTGCTGCAGCAATTCATATGACCGGACTAATTTGCAACTGGAAGTCCAGTTAATTAGCTATTAATCTCTAATCTTGAAATGACGTTTGTATTTATCTAAATCTTGAAATAACTTTGTTGAAAGACTTGACAAACTTAGGGCCTGGCGCGGTCGGCTGGCTCCGCTTCAGGAAAGCGTGGGCTGCCAGCCCATTGGAGGCAAATACAGCCCGTTCAGGTCTCTCACTTGGCGGTGGCATTTTCTGTAATTTTGAGCTGATCCAGATTCTGCTGTCTGCTGAAACGTGGAGCGATAGAAGTGCTGCTCTGTCAAAATGAACCGCGCGCCGCTCCACTCCGCGACTTCAGCTCCACGGATTTGAAGAGTTCGGGTCCGCTCCGCCTGCTCCCGCAGCGAAGTTGGTAGCCGGAGTGTTGCCGAACAGGCCGTTAGAGCTTGTTATTAGAAAACACTTGAGCTTAAGCACGTTACCTGTGATTCCTAGTTTGATGTTGGGTTGTGAATACGGTTGAAATTTACAGAAATAGACTCGTTTTCATTATGGGAAGGCCAATACTGTCTCGTGTATTGTTGTCTTGTGGTTTGAGCTCATCGCTGCTAGAAAAATTGTAGGAGATGTACGCTTGTGAGGCCATTTTTTTCTGAAGAAAAAATAAACAAGTTGTCCAAACCATATGAATTGCATCAGCAAAGAAAATGCAAAAGATGATGGTAAATACACATCCTAGACTGAGCTTCAGCCTAGATATATGCACATCTATATTCGTTTGCATCTTTCCGCAAATTTTATAAAGCAGTTACAGATAAATAAATAAAATGTTTTTACCAACAATCCATATCCTAACATTAATTGGACAACTTGTTTATTTTTTACTAGGCAAAACAAAATTAACAAAAAAACATCTTTCCGCAAATTTTATAAAGCAGTTACAGATAAGTAAAAAATTGTTTTTACCAACAATCCATATCCTAACATTAATTGGACAACTTGTTTACTTTTTACTAGGCAAAATAAAAATTAACAAAGAAAACATATTTCCGCAAATTTTATATGACAGTTACAAATAAGTTAAAATTGTTTTTACCAACAATCCATATCTTAGCATTAATTGGACAACTTCTTTATCTTTTAGTAGGCAAAATAAAAATTAACAAAAATGGCCTAGTAAACATTGGAGGCAACCTTTTGAAGGTTTGAACCCAAGACCAGCAGAAGCATGCTTGCACGCCCTAGCCAACTGGCCACCAGAGACTTTCTTTTTGATATGCGCCACACGCTCTTTATATCTTTTACACCCTACCGCCAAAGACTGTGGCGGTAGGGTGTTTTCAACATCACGGCACCGTCAAGTCCTACCGCCGTAGCCCTCGGCGGTAGGCTGTGTTAACCTACCGCCAAAGACGATGGCGGTAGGAAAAGGGTCAGATCGAGAAATTTTTTCGAACCGAGGTCAAATCACGCTAAAGTTTATAAAAAGGGTCAAAACAGTGAATTCGGCCGCCACTAGTCACTCAACTTATTAACAGTAAAGGTTTTGGAAGCGCTTGACTCATCCATCCAAATACATCAGAAGCCATGACTGATGAATGAACATGGGCCAAGATAATCTCGAAGGCTATCGAACCACAAAACATCGAGGAAATTTTCTAACTCCACGAATAATCAAACCAGCAGAAGCAATACGTTGTTTTAATACAAACTCATTAGATTGAACCACAAATCTAAATAACATTGAGGAACGGATTCACAAGGACAAAACTCTGGCTTCATTCCAACGCCAGTGTAGTTTATATTATTTGCAAAAATATAAATGGTACAGAGGTTTTTTAGTAGCAATACCAAGGGTCTTTTTTTATAGAAGTGTTTGTCTACCCTGGTGTTCACAAATACAAGATGTTTGGTTTACAAATACAAGATGTTTTATATATTTCAGTACGGACTGCTTACGGACTAAAATGGGTGGACAAAAACACTTAAACGTGTTTGTATATCCAATTCACAAAAAAACGACCTCTTATATCTGTGAACTGAGGGAGTATATTCAGGGCTTTGAAAAGGAATGTTTATACAATGTAAATAAATATTTGTGATTTTTTATTAAAATTGTTTGATATGATGGAAGATATTTTTCGTGACATAAAAGATGACATGACACTTAACAAATGTCTAGCATATTTTCAGCGCAAAACCAAAAAAAAAAGGATGAAGAAAAACATAGAAAACAGAAACACACAAAAAATGGGCGGAAGATCCCTAAATACAATCCCCACTAGCCCAAAAACCGATCAAAACACAAATGCATTGTCCGTAAGTCCTATTAGGACGGTTGCGAAAGGCGAGTTGGTGCACTAGCTAAGATAAAACATTAGCGTACATAACTAGCCTCCCGATCGATTGGTGGTACGTACGTATATGCTCAGTTTGTGTAAACTTGCCGGAGCTGTTTCTCGCTTATTGTGAGGCGTACCTCTGCCTTGCCTCTCGCTCTGGCTGCAAGATCGATTTTGTGGGTCGTCACATTAAGGCTTTTTGGGGGGAAGTTTCTTTAGATTGGTTTGGACTAGTTTTAGAACCTTCAATGCGCCTTTTCTTCTTTATTTCTTTGTATTTATTTATCCATTTTATTTTGGTTTTTCTATTTTTTTCTTTTTATATTATCTCAATACATGTTTAATTTTGTTAATACAAGTTGTACATTTAATGTATACATGTGAAACGTTTCCTATACATGTTTGAACATTTTTCAAACCCATGAGAACATCTTTTAAATACATATTTGAACATTTACTGAATACATATTAAATAATTTTAAAAATTTTGAAATAGTTTTTGAGCGGTACAGTTTTTTCTTCTAAAATCACATGAACTCATTTTTTTCATTGTATAAACATCATCTAGAAATGTCAAGAACATGTTTTCGTAACTTTCAAACATTTTTTAAAATGTGTTATGAAGTTTTTGAATGGCACAATTCCTTTAAAACTATGCGAACTTTTTTTACATTATAGTAATATATTTTTAAAAATACCACAATGTTTTCAGAACTTGTGAACATTTTCTATATCTCAGAAACATTTTTTCAGGATACCAACATTTTTCTAAATTAAGCTAATCCTGCGGGTCCGAATTAATTGACGCAGCCTTGATGCAATATATGTAAGACATTGTATAGATATTGCGTCAATTAATTTGATCTGAGGTAGTAACAATTTTTTGACACTGGGTTAACATTTGTAAATTCATGGTGAGCATATTTAAAAATTTAAGTAAATTATGTTATGAAATATATGTAGTTAAGTATTTAAAAATATAAAAAGTTGTAAAGGAAACAGAAAGAAATATATAAACATAAGTTAAAAAAAACCGCTACTGGGCACTGCAATAATAATGACCGGAGGCGTCCCTGAGGCCTGACCTAACTTGGTCTCGGCACCCTTATGTCGCGCTTAAAGCGAGACGTAGGGAAGCCTCGCGTCCAGCAAGATGTGCCAGCCCAGGTGCGCATGAGGCCTTGGCCTCGTTTCTTTGTTTTTTATTTCATGTTTTGTGATTTCGTTTTCACTTTTTTTAACTTTTGTTTATACTTTCAAATATTCTTAATAATTATATTACAAAAAAAATCTTTACATAAAACATTTGAACAAAAATGTTGGCCAAGCTTTTGAAAATTGCTAAATGTGTATAGAAAAATGTATTGAAAATATATAATGTATATTAAAAAGTTGATCATGTATTATTGTGGCTTTGTGCAACAAACTAGTGGAAATCAAAACTGATAGACTCCCTCCGTCCGAAAATACTTGTCATCAAAATGGATAAAAAGGACCTTTTTATCCATTTTGAAGACAAGTATTTTCGGACGGAGGGAGTAATAAATAGTGTGCGGGCCACCACAAAAACAAATTGGCACTAAAGGTCATAACATAAACAGATGAGCAAGCAAACTAATCAGAAGTTCATAACCTATTCATCATAAAGATTTATGCCGATATTGCTATGGATGTTAAAACATGAATTTCGGGCACGTACCATGACATGCAGCCGCATGACAGTTTGAATGTATTGGAGGAATGTCATAAGCATCTTTGCCTCATTGGGGACACCAAAACCCACATGTTGTATAGAAATAATGTTGACCATGTATTCAAAAAGGAAAAAAAAATCCTGTATTGTATTAAAAAAATGTTAACCTTGTATTAAAAAAATGTTAAATCTAACACTTAATTTTTTTAAATGTATATAAAAAATGTTGATCATGTATTAAAAAATGTTAATATTGAGCGTTTGAAACGCATTAAATGTTGATCATGTTGAGCATTTGAAACACATTAAATGTGCATAGAAAAAATGTTGACCATGAAATAAAAACACGTTTATCCTGTATTTGAAAAATATTAATCAAGCATTTGATTTTCTTCAATGTGTATAGAAAAAATATTGACCATCTATTAAAAAACATTAATCTTATACTCTCTATGTTCTAATTTTAGTGTTAGATACATTTATATGTAGACAAATCCAAGACAAGTATTTTGGGATAGGGGCAATATTGTTTTTTAAAATCAAGCATTTGAATGTTACAAATGTGTAAGAAATAATGTTGACCATGTATTACAAAAGAAGTATACTTGTATTTTAAAAATGTTAAACATGTACCACAAAATGTTTTTGGAGTATATAGAAAATGTAGCATGAAAACCAAAAGAAACAATCAAAAACAAAAAGAAGATGTAAACCACAAAGAGACAAAAGAAAACGAGAAAGAAAACGGAAGAAACAAGTGCGAAAGAAATGAGAACCGAGAAAGAAACAGAGGAAAACAAAGTAACCCGATGAAAGCAGGAAAGAAAGAAACAAAACAAAAAAAAGGGAAAAATGAAAAAGGAAAAACAGTGAAAGCCGAGAAGGAAACAAAAGAAAAGGAAAAAACCCAGTAAAAACAAAAAAAGAAACATAAGCAAAACAAAGAAAAATAATAATATAAAGAAAACAGTAAAGAAACAAAGAAAACTGTTGAAAAATAAAGAAAAAAACCAAAAAACGGAGAAAAGCAACAAAGAAAACAAAACAAAAAAGAGAGATGAAAAACAAATTAAGGACAAAAGAAGCTACCTTGAGCGAAAAAAACAGTGAGCCAGTGAAGCGTTCGGCCCAGTTACAAACTGTGATGTGTGATCACGAACGAAGCAAAAATAAAATAAAATGGAAACAGGCCGGCCCAGTTGCTCCGCAAGCTGCTATTCCGTTCTAGCGAAAGCAGCTTGCATCTCGCGTAAAGCGAAATATAGCTCTCGTGCTTCTGTCTTGTTATGGCCCAGTACAGAACAGATTTCGGTGGCCCAGGACGCCGGCCCTGCCCGCCCACACCTCAGGCCTGACAATATTGACAACAATTTGATATAGGCTATACTACGTTGTCTCTACTTTGTTGAAATGACTCTCAAAAAATAAAAATAAACCATGTTAAAGTTATAACTTAAACTGAAGGACACTTAAAGGACCTACAGTCAAACGTCCGGGCGAACTGCCCAGTCAAAAAAAGAAAAGATCCAGACTGACGTCTCAAACCGGCCTCGAACGCCCTGGCTGACCGGCACCCCCTTATAGCGGCCGAAATCAGGGGCATGTATAGGGCGCGTCCGCCATGTCGAAGTGACTCATGCTAGCCCACCCGGCCCCACCTTTATTCATCTCCATTCGCTCCCCAGACCAAACACTAGCCACTCCCCTCCAGTCCACTTCACCCCCAAAGCTCCTATCCGGCGATCTCCAGCCTTCTCCGGTATGGCTGGTAGCGGATCCGAGTCCTTCGTCAGCAGATCTACGAATTAGGACCTCATCCCAGGTGGTCCAGAGGAGGAGATGGCCGTCCGCATTGCGCTCCGCCGCACCCGCAAGGAGAATGCCCGACAACGGTCAGACTCTATCCATCGGGAATCCATCGCGTCCACACAAATGGTGCGTGGATCCGACGCGGGGCGCATCGTCGCTGCCTTGCCGGAGGCAGTGCGCTCCGTCTGGTTTTCCAAAAGCCGTCGCGGACGCGCAACCCCTTCGTTGGCACGATGACGACAAGGCCATCCACTGAGTGTATGACCCTCCGTGCATGGCAGAAGGTGAGGCCTTGGCAGCCCTCGCGGTAAACATCAGCGAGGCGGAGTCGGTCTCTCCGGCATCAAGACGGATGCCCTGCAACCCGGGCGCCGCAGCCACGTCGTGGTGGATGTGTCGGCCTCCGATCACAACGGATCCATCGTCGACCTCACATCCATCGATAACATGCAGGCGATGGGCTCTGACGAGGAAGGGTAGGGCATGGGTGACAACGACGCGTCTCATGTCCTACTCTACCTCGTCGGCGACCAGAACAACACTTCAAGGGGCGCAACCTCCGAACATGGACACGGCGGAGCCGAACAGGCTCTGCTTAGATTAGGTTTCACGTTGTCTGTGGGCGTTTGATGGGTCAAATTTGATGTATCCGGCTCTTGATGCTCTTATAAAAGATACTACTACTATATATGTTTTTGCATCTGCGATGGCCCGTCTACGTTTTGAGAATGATTTAAGTACGTTCATGACAGTCTCTCTCAACCGATGTGAAACCACGTGATCGTGGGTGTGGCTGAAGCATCTATCCACGACCCGATCGATTAAGGCGTACATATGCAAGGATGCCATTTGTCAGTGCCAAATAATGCAGGTGTAGTGGCACGTTGCTGACGATGGACGTGCTTACGGCAGGGACCTGACGCCGCAGCTGCATGACAGCCAGCAATCACCTTAATTTTATCTTCTCTCTCGCCATCGCATAAGCAGACAAAGGCAGGGTGCTCGCAGTTGACCATGCAATAGATCTATAATACCGCGTATCATGCATCCCACTCAATTAGGGAACACATAGAGTATAGTAAATCACAAGTGTCAGGCTTAATTAGTTAGAGTATATTAGTACATCCACTGGCAATGGGAACATCTTAATTATATCGGATTTTGTGAGATGCAGTACTGCACACAGGTTCTGCGAACAAAATACACTTGCCCGGCTTCTCCTTCTCTAGACGGGAGATTCAGACATTTGAGAATTAGCACAAATAATTGTTATTAGTTATACTCCATGTCTACGCACCTAATCGCGCCATTTACCCAGCGTCACTAATCGTAGTCGTCATGTGCTTGTGTCAGCCTATCAGGAACGATCTTGGATAAACTAATCTACACGGAGCGTGAGGATATATAACGAATCACATGAAGCTATGAAGGATACGACCTGCCGTTAGTTAATCGTGATTTGACTGGAATCATGGCCATACGGATGGTTAACGTCAGTACAACATGTGGATGAGGATATGAACACCAGTTCCTTTGCTCAGTATGGCATGTTTCAGGATTGATGTCCATATTTGAAGTTCACTGGCCGGCGGAATTTTAGATTTTCTTGGAGGGCGACAGGGTTTACAAGCTGGTTGGGTATCATATGATCAACTCGTAATTGTGATTGGCATCAACGAGGCAAGTATGCATGCTCGCACGAGGGACCCCAACTATTAGTCAAACACTCGTAATTATTGAGCGTTTTTCTTTCTTTCTCGACGAGTATGGACATATGGTTGATAGGCACGACCGATCTATTGCATACATCCATGTCACACTCGCTGCATGACACATCATGTGACCAAACCAATGCACTTACGTCGAGACGGACACTCAAAATTGCGAACAAATGTCTGGACCGAACTGTTTAGACACAGTTCGTAATCCAATGAGTCCACATGTCCGTTTCCCGCAAACCGGGAGCAAACTAGGGGAGGGCTTTGCCGGAGTCCAGACCTCCTTCACGTAGGACTTTGACACCCCAGCCCAGCCAAACCACACCAGGACCCTGCGTCTCCATCCCTTCCCCCTTTCTCCACATCTCCTTCCTTCGCGGCCAACGCCGTCGTTGTACCACCCCGGCCACCGCCAAGACCTTGCCGGACCTCTACGACATCTGCCGCTTCACCCAGCCTTCATGCTGCTTTGCCTAGGCCGTCGTTCCACACCTTTCGTCCGTCTACCGCGTAGGAACCATTCGCCCATGCGGATACCATCCGTGGGGGTCACCATGCCTGACAAGTGTTTGGTGAAATTTCGTGCTAAATTTTCAATAATATTTCTCCCTTTGAAGCAATGGATTCGGACATGGAGTACATCTACAAGCAATACATTGAGTCGTCCGACGAGGAGGATTATGCGGATGAAACGACATCATGCAGGCGGTCCTTGCAGTTGCAGAGCGTGCAAAACAACATGTTCTCAATTTCAGGGGGTCGATTAAGGGTCATCGAGTGCTAAATCTGAACAGGGCACGAAGGCATTTTGACACTGATGGGCGATTACTTTTCCTCCGATGCCCTATTCACAAACAGTTTTCATCGACCCTTTTGGATGCGGCAAAATGTGTTCGATCGCCTCGACAATTGCGCTCGGGCCTATGATGACTGCTTCATCTTGAAGAATGATGCCATTGGAAGAATTGGGTTCTATGGTTACCAGAAGTGCATGGCTGCATTGCGGATGCTTCCATATGGTATGGCCACAGATTCGTGGGACGAGTACCTCCGGATGTTTGAGAGCAAATACAAAGACGCCATGGTCAGAGTTGCTACTATGGTAGTCGAGGTATTTGGACCTTCGTATTTGAGAGAACCAACTGATGGCACTCTCGGAAGCAAGAGGATGGCCAGGTATGCTCGAATATCTTATCTCATGCATTTGAGATAGAAGAACTGCCAAAAACTCTACCAGGGCAATATCAGGGTTATGTTAAGAAGCCCACCACCATTCTTGAAGCAGTTGCTTCATAGGACCTCTGGATTTGGCACTCTTTCTTTGGTATGTCCGAGTCTCATAATGACATGAATGTGTTGCTCAGCGGTATCCATTGTTTGCTATGTTGACTAAAGGACAAGCTCCTCCGTGCAACTCTACCGTCAATGGGCACGACTACAACATGGACTACTATCTGGTTGACAATATCTATAGTACATGTGCGACCTTCTCAAGACCATCTCTCTGAGTTAGTTGGTTAGAAAAGAGACCCCTTTGGCAAAGACAAGAAGGAGCTAGAAAGGATGTGGAGAAGGCATTTGGTGTGCTCCAAGACCGTTTTGCAGTTGTTCGTGGACTTGCTAAAAGAAATGTGATTTGGAGACCTTATAGGAGATGATGACATTTTATGTGATCATGCACAACATGATCGTAGTGGATGAGGGTGAAAATACGGCCCGAGGTCTGGAACTTGAGAACACGAGTGATCCTATCCAACTTTCAAATCAGAATTCAGCCATGTTAGATGATGTGTCCAAATGCATCAACAAATTCAGTATCAAACAACTCATGAGCAGTTTAAGGAAGATCTGATTGAGCATATGTGGGCACTTAAAAGTGACAATTAGAACATATGTGCGAGTTGAATTCAAGTTTGAACTATTTTGTTTCAAAACATCATTGGTACATTTGAACTACTATCACATTTTAATATTCTCACTCCTCGGAGATTTGACATGCTATTATTTTGAGTGTTGCGGACTTCAGAAAAAAAAACAAGGCCAGCATTTAGGGGACATGATTGGATGGCTGGCTCCCGTATCCATGTCCGCGGAGGAGTTCGGGTCAGTCCACAAACAAATAGTGTGTCCACTTTGAGAATCAACGTCGAAGATGCTCTTATACTACATATAATGGTTGCAACATTAACCAATATCTACAACAGTAAACCAAGATAGTATTCTAGCCAAACCTGACCCTGTTCCTATAAATTGAGCAAGGATGGGATTCAAACATGCCAAGGATGGCGCTGATTGCATTGTGGCCTTATAGCAACTCTATCAGAATCGTTAATATGGCGACTTTGGTCTAAAATGTCACTCTATTAGAGTCGCCATAATTTATGGAGGGCGCTCCATATACAGCTCACGAGCTTCCATATTTGAAGGTGTGGCCGTTGGTTTGGAGTGTGCATCATCTGCCAACCACTCGTGCCAGAGAGAAGCTCCACCTCCCTCTTCGCCTCCATCATTGGCCCATGTCAATTTTAGTTCTACTTTTTCTTGTTGCCCGCCATGTTTTTTGCCATCTGCCACCTGCAGCTATAAAAAACCGCAAAATCTTCACTTCCCTTCTCACTATTCATAACCTCCACTTCCCTTCTAGCCGCCCACTACCTCCATTATCAGTGACGGCGGACTGGGTACTGTTATTGGAGGAGGAGTGGGATCAACGGAGGAGAAGCGGGTAAAATTTATACTGGGCATTTCGAAAGATGCATATGGATTATCGCAAGGATTAGCGCATGTGTCCCCAAAATGGTGAACATAATTTTCCAATTAGGTGGAAAGAAATCGACGACTCGACGAGGATTGTGTGATGCATGGAGGAGTGAATTCAACGTCAATGTTTGGAATTGTGAGAACCAGGTAATCCATGGGGATACATGGATTGTTAGCTTCTTAGGCTAACTCTAATGCACAACCGCAAACGGAAGTGTGTTTTTTTTTGTTTATGTCTGTTTGCGTCGGCAAAACGGACGCGCGCCGGTGCCCCAACCGTCTACCACATCAAATAGTTTCTGCATTTTGAACATAAATTTTAAATAAAGGAAGACATGAAAAATAATTTAAGACGATAACTTATATATTACTTAACTTAAGTCCACAAGTCCCAGATGAACATTAAAATTAAACTTGAACTAAAGAAAACATAAAAATAAGGAAACCCTAGATCGGCCGTCGCCGCCATCCTCGTGGTGAGGTTGATGTACGTAGGTGGCTGCCAAAGGTGGGCTGATGGCCCCTGCGGCGACTGTCAAAGTTGGGCGGGCGTCGCCTGTTGTGGCTGCGGCGCCACCGGTGGCCATGGCGGGTACAATGACTACGGCTCAGTGCCACCCCCACGAGGCCGGCGCAGACATGTACTCCGGCGTGCAGGGCACTGTCGATGTCTACGTCCATGACCGCCCCACCATGGCACGTCCCTGGGCCTAGCCGGAGCCGCTGGAAGCTCCAAACCACCTCCTCTTTCACCTCTAGCTATGGTATGGTGATGCCGCCCTGCGGTCAACAATGCCATCTTGACGTACGGCTGCATGCGCGGTACAGCCGCCGATGAAGAAATGGAGAAGGCGGGCGGCAACATGAAGTAGCCGGCGACGCTCCCCGACGGCGCAGAGGACTGCCCTGCTTTGTGGTCATGCTTCACCTTGTTGACGGGGATCCACTTCCACATCCCCATGCTGACGGCCGGTGTCGGTGTCAAAATCGGCGGATCTCGGGTAGGGGGTCCCGAACTGTGCGTCTAGGCGGATGGTAACAGGAGACGAGGGACACGATGTTTTACCCAGGTTTGGGCCCTCTTGATGGAGGTAAAATCCTACGTCCTGCTTGATTAATATTGATGATATGGGTAGTACAAGAGTGGATCTACCACGAGATCAAGGAGGCTAAACCCTAGAAGCTAGCCTATGGTATGATTGTTGTAATGGAGGTCATGTCCTACGGACTAAAGCCCTCAGGTTTATATAGACACCGGAGAGGGCTAGGGTTACACAGAGTCGGTTACAATGGTAGGAGATCTACATATCCGATCGCCAAGCTTGCCTTCCACGCCAAGGAAAGTCCCATCCGGACACGGACGGAGTCTTCAATCTTGTATCTTTGTAGTCTTGGAGTCCGTGGACGATGATAGTCCGCTGTCCGGACACCCCTAGTCCAGACTCCTCAAGAGCCCTAACTGGCTTCAATGACGATGAGTCCGCGCATAATGTTCGGCATTGCAAGGCGGGTTCCTCCTCCGAATAATCCAAAGAAGATTGTGAACACCAGGATAGTGTCCGGCTCTGCAAAATAAATTCCACATTCCACCGTAGAGAGAATAAAATGTACACAAGTTCGAAGCAGAGATCGTGTTCCCCTTATTCCGGGATTCTCATCAATACGGGCGTGGGTAACCCAACCGCGCCCGTCGCCATGCCTCCTCTATCGAAGGCGAATCCCGAACGGTCACGGAGACGACTCTTGGTATTCCCCCTCTTTATAACAGGACCAAGGCTCGTTTCTTTTCTTCAATCTTCCATCGAATCCTCTCCTTGCTCCAAGTTCCAACACCCAGAGCCCCAGATTCGAGTGCTTCGGACTTTCAACAATGTCCGGCTCCGACCTTCGGGCGGTGGATGCCCTCCGTCACGGAGGAGGACGTTCTAAAGCTGCGTGAGGCCAAGTACATGCCTTACGAGATTTCAGACAGTTGCCGCCCAAGGGCAGGCCATACCACTCCCCGAGCCCGGTGAGTACGCTGCCTTCAGATCCCACCTCTGCCGGGTTTAGGCTTCTCAACGGATCCCTTTGTGAGAGGGCTCATGTTCTACTACGGGCTGGATTTTCATGACTTGGCTCTGAGTCCATCCTCCATATTTCCGCATTTATTATTGTCTCATGGTTTTCCTCCGCGTCACCCCCACTTCGCCCGTGGTCAAGACCTTCAATGTGGAGCCAAGATGATTGGGGGCGCTCAGCGAGAGTCTTGGCGGGCGGCCATAAGCAGGAGGACCGATGCCCCGTGGCCCGAGGGCTCCTTCCAAGAGGAGCTCGACTTGTGGCAGCAGGAGTGGTTCTATATCACTGCTCCGAAGGGCAGCAGGCAAAATCCGCCACCTTCATTCTGCCCCGTAAGTGCATCTAGTGTCCCTTAGTGATTTTGGTGTATTGAAGACTTATAGGTTAAGTAACTGATGCGTTTGTGAGTGTACACAGGTCTATAAGT